>JAOVVB010009312.1:0-16830 GCA_028570985.1 Heterobranchus longifilis | reverse complement strand
CATGCACTCACATACACCTTTAGGGCCACACTTTAACTCCTTGTCTCCTGTGGATTACTGCCATTTGTTGGCTAAGTGCTCCTTTGTTCAGCAGCAATTAATTATGAAAAGGGATCAATTGAATTGTTCGGCTCCCCACTGCAGGTAAAGTGAAGCCATACCTCTAATTGTCACGACTGTCCAAAAGCTCTGCAGGGAAGTTCAACTTCTATTGTTGTAGAGTTTCATTTTATAGTGTTGTTACTGATTGTTTGCCCAGTTGGGTTTTCCGTGTGTATTATTATGGTCCAAATTTGGATTAAAAAAAATATTTATGTGTAAAATAATAATTTTCAAAATTGATGCATTATCCAGACTTTTAGTTAAAATAATGGATTCTGATGATGTCCTTTAACGCAACTCGGTCTGGGTATCAGTACTCAATACCTTTAAGGTATCGACCGAAATAACTCTCCAGTCAAATTATACCTGCATTCGATCCTTTTTGTACCCAGATCATTATTTCTATGGTTTTGGTCACAGCCATTTAATTTAATGCCACGTGTGATTGGCCACTACTGCAGCAGCTACAACACATACAGACTGTGGTGTGGTGAAGTCAAGCACGGTGTATGTCACGGAGTTGGCAGTGGAAAAAATGGTATCAAATTAAGTACTGCAGTAGTAGTGCAACTATTGGTATCAGTATCACTTTAAAGGGTACTGGTATTGGTACTGGTGGTATCATAATTGATTTAAACGATACCCAGCCCTAAACGCAGCTCGATGGCATCTCTTCATCAGACCCTCCCTGCCGGGTAAAACTCCACACCCCCAGTTTGTCCTGCAGACTTTCTGTTAAAAAGGTATTGTCTACGTGACATCACTCAGGTTATTTTTTGGAGACTTTAGAAAGCTCCCTCCAGAGAAGACATTATAGCCCTTGTAACTTAGAAACTGATTTTGATTTCCCTTTAAGGTGCATATGCCCTTGAAATTGTGTAGTTTAACACATACCTTGCTATTATGAGGCTGAGCCACAGACATAAACATTTTATAGGTCTGATGTCACAGCATTGCTAGGTAAATTTTATGTAGTGCTTTGGACTGTTATTTAAGGTCCACGGGCCCATAAACTGGCCACTTTGAAGCATATGAATCGTTCTCCTCTCACTGGTCAAAATCACACATTTGATTTGTGTCTGCACAACACTGCCTTTAAAGGACAGTGGCAGCTATTCAATTAAAGAGAAACTTACAGATCCTCTGTATTTTTACTGTTCTGACAGACATTATGGTTTCAGCTATAGAGATAAGTTTAATGGCGGCACAGCAGTGCATTTGCTCAGTGCAAGGTTGTTACAGTATATTAGCAGCATTATATTACAGATACATAATTTCAGAGGCTGTAAAGTGGCGTCGTTTGCCAAGCCGGCTTCTAAGTTTCCACTGGCAGTCTGTGAACATTTGGGGAGTAATATCAGTGTGTTTATAGATGTGACAAGAGTGCTCCTGGCCGCTTAATAGCAGCACTTATTGGGTGTCTTCACATTACCACTTTGGAAGAATAGCTCTTTACAAACGTGTTTAAAGAGAGCTGTCACTCTTGAGACCCAGCTGGACGAGATGTCGCGGTAATAATGATGAACGATGCACCTGAACTGGCCTTTCGGTCCCTATTATTGCACACGGCCAACAGCGTCTGGGTATTTCAACATGAGAAAGTCACTTAGCCCATGCCATCTGATGCGATGATATTCAGGGTGTCAGTCTGCGCTCATCCATGCATGGATTCATTTATTCACTGAGCGGCTGTGTTAAAATATTAGCATATTTCTCTCCTGCCGTGCAGCCGTGAAGAAGAGGCTTTAGTCATAGTCCAGACACAGAGACAGTCCGTGCCTAAAAGTGTTTGTTGGGTGGGAAGGACTGGGTAACAAATCCCTTTCCTCTCATTCTGCTTCTGATGCGTGAAAGCCTTGAAACTCAGGTGTTTCTGCTTTTTTTCAAATGAAGCAAATTTGCCAAATCTTTTATTTATAGCATTTATTCATACTGAAAGATTTCAGGTATTACAGTATTTTCCCTAAGTTTGTGGAAGACTATAAGTGCACATATATGGTGGTGGGTTTTGGGGGTGCTCCCCCAAGAACATTTTATGTTTTCCAATGAAAATTATGCAATTTCACATCATTTTGGACCATTATTATTACCATACCTATGTAGAAAAATGTTGAAAAGCTAGAGCAGATAATAAACAACGCACAAAAAGCTTAAAGATATTTATTTTATTCATTCGGCTTAGGTGCGGCCCAAAACGGCTTAATAGCCTTATAATGGTAGGGAAAAATGTATTAATAATCTGTCCATGTATTTGTAATATCTGTAATATATCAGAGTCTGAATTAAATCACTATATCTCACAGGTACCTTACATGGTACCTTTACAAATAATTTGCAAATACAATTTATTATAGGATATATATTTAAAGCCCTTTTATACAATCATTAACATCAGTGAGTAAGTACAAGGGTGATGAATTACTACAGTGCTGATTCAGAGGTACTACATCCCCGAACATCCTGTCTCTAATCCCTCCCCTGATTATCATATCTGCCATTATCATGGTTTGCTCAGTGTCGCCTCACAGCCACACGATCCTGGGATCAAACCTGCTGTTAGAATTTTGCCAGTCCTCCTCCATAATATCTAAATTTTCTTTCATGCACGAGTGTCAATGTGTTTGTCAGTCAGCCTATGCGGTTTACTGGCTTCCTCTCCAGGGTGCACCGTGTCCCTTGCCCTATGCATGCTGGGTAAGGCTCCAGTTGTCTGCAACCCCGAACAGGATAAGTGGGTGTAGAAAATGGATGAAATGTTCCATTATTACTACTTACTCATACGGTCATGATGAGAGAGATCCATCAAACATACACTTCTGTCACATGATGTCTCTGAGTGAGACTCCTTCAGATCAGGTGTCTCATGAAATCTTGTGTTGAGCCAGCAGACTGCCAAACTTTGGATTTATTAAAGGAATAGTTTGGCATTTTGGGAAATACGTTTATTTGTTTTCTTGCAGAGCGTTAGATGAGCAGACCTATACCACCCTCATAGCTCTTAAATAAATACAGTAAGAAGCTACCACCATCAGACGTTTAGGGGGAAAATATGGAAATAGAATGAGAATAGAATGGACATTTAACTGTTTGCAATTGTGGTCATTTGACGATAGTTCAAAAGAAAATGGTGCTGAGCGATGTACACTGAGCATAGAAATAGAATGAGTTGGCCTGCTACGACTGTCACAGTTCTTTGTAATGGCAACGGTACAAATGGTCGCCCCTCTGACCTTCCTGCTATGCTGATTTGAGAATTTGGGAATGTCCGTTCTACTCTCATTCTATTTCTATGGGGGAAACAGCTAGCTTGGCTCTGCTCAGAGGTTGCGAAATCCACCTACTAACACCTCTGAAGCTCATTAATTAACATGCTATATCTTGTTTTTTTAATCTGTACAAAAAGCGAAGTGTAAAAACAACATGTTGTGGTTTTACAGGAGTTGGGCTATGTGCTGGACTATTTCTTGAGTGGGTGCAGTCACTGAGTGTACTTACAAAAGTAAAGTGGTCGTTGCTCAGCAGGTCGTCCACTAATCAGAAGGTTGGTAATTCGGTCCCTGTCCCCTGCAGTACATGTCGAAGTGTCCTTGGGCAAAATATTGAACCTCCAAATTGCTCCCTGTCTCCTCGGCATGTGAATGTTTATCGCTGCTCCTGATGAGCAGACATCTTGCATGGTCGCCTCTGCCACCAGTGTATGAGTGTGTGTGTGAATGGATGCTGGCTTGTGTTGTAAAGCTCTTTGAGTGCTCACTAAGACTCCATTTGCCATAGTAACTGTGTGTGTTGTGCATTACAGCACTGCTGTACAGTCTCTGAGGGTTTATGCTTAACATAGGACCTACCTGTTTTCCTATTCTCTTAGGGCAGTGGTTCCCAATCTTTTTTCCATTAGGGACCCCTTTTCTATCATTGAGCAAACAGACAATCCCTGACTAAGTGACATATCTTATGGATATTTCATATTATATTCAATGCATAACAATAACAGTACAAAAGTGAACAACACAGTAACTGCAGGAATTCTGTGTAAAACGAGCGATTTGGATTAATTCTGAGCAGATTATTTCTTGCATCAGAGATGACAATTCTTTTTTAATTAATAGACTTCTTTTGACAAACTCAGTGTTTTCTTCTTGCTGATGTTTGGCCATTGTTGTATTAGCTCTTTGGTTGTTTTAACAGTGTACTTTGCTAATGCAGAAGGCTGTTTATCAGTGAGGGAAGGCTCTGTGCATATAGCTTATATATGCCCTTACCCTGTGAGTTGATATCTTAAATAATTATCCAAACTTAACAATGTAATTTAATTTTCTTCACAGAAATGAATGAAATGCTGAGATATAGGCCAACTGTATATATATATATATATATATATATATTTTTTTTTTTTTTTTTTTTTAAAGAAGGCCTTGCAAGCTTTGGCCCCCAGGTTGGGAACCAGTGCCTTAGGGACCTACTGTATGTTCATGTGACCTTTGACACTGTCTTCTTTCATGTACAAAAGTGTTGCATCATGCACCACACCATGAAAGCACAAATCATTGAAAATTAGCCCTGCTAAGCAGCCATCATCATGGCTTCTATAATTTACCCCTGACTTCTCAACCTTGCAGATTTCTGACTGTCAGGGTTTTTTTTTCTGCTTGAGTGGGCGTTGATGAAATTATCATTCCTTTTTCCACCCACATTCACCTCAACCTGCTCTCCTTTTCTCCCGGTGACAGTGTTGACTCATGGCTTTCTTGCTTCGTTGCTCTCTTAGTGATGACAGACTTTTTTGGTGCGCACTATTTCAAGCTGAAGTTTAGAGTCTTCCAGGCTTTCGAGCTGAATTTTGGAATCCTCATCACACCTTGTTCAGATGCTACATTTTCATGGATGCACTAACTTCTTCCTCCTCAACACAAACCTGTCACCTGTGAAACCCTCGACTTTATGGGTATGAAATACTTTTTTTTTAATGTGTTATTTCTGTCGACTTTTTGGGAAACAGTCTTTCATCTCCTTCTACTAGAAATTCTTCCTAGCTGGTGGCTTTTCCCAGGCCTTACAAGACAAGGATCTGTAAACAGCGCGAGACTGAAGTGGTGGGCAGTCCTGCTGGTCAATGGACACACCACAATGACTCTGGCACACAGGACGGTGGAGAGTTTCTTTCTTTCTCTCTTCCCTGAATGTCTTTCTTGCTTTCTCATTATATTCTCTCTCTCTATTTTTTGCTCCTCTCTCCTCCTCCTCCTCCTCCTCCTCCTCCTCCTCCTTCTTCCTCCTTTTTAAGTGGGAATGAAGGCTTATGAAGGCAATGACCCCAATACCAGTCCACCAGGGATGAAAAGATGAATGGCAGCAAATGAATCACAAAGGCCTCCCAGCCCTGCTGAACTCACACACTGTAGCACACACGATGAGCTACCAGACAGTGCACGCCGAAATCTCCAAGCACACCTGTGGTCCTCTTTTAAAAGCATGTTTGTGTGCACCTTTGCTCACATTTTTTGTGTATGGGAATGTGTGTTTGTCACAGCAGTGTACAGATCTGTAAAAGGACATCTGTGTGCATCTGTGTGTGTATCTGGGCACATTTGTGCATATGAGCGACTGTCCCTTTCACATCCAGCCTGAAGAGATCAAAACTCCAGCAACACTTGTAGTACATAGAAGAGCTTTATTGTAAGACCAATGCATTTTGGTTTGTGGCCTTCATCAGAGGCATCATGAAACACATGACAAACAACAGATAAATAGGGTAGGTATGAAACAGAAAGCAATTCAAAAAGGTAAAAAAAAAAAATATGAAAGACAACCAATTATACATCCACACACATATTAGCCAATGGCACACCTACAAAGGTGAGATGGGTCTATGGTCATGTGGCCAATTGTAGTCCCAGACTGGCAGAGAGGCAAGGGCAGAGTTCAATAAGAGACATGGCAGGAAGACTAATAGTTTTAAACACTGGCCCTACGGGCCACCAAGCCAAAAAATTTGGTGGCCAAAGTACATTTTTGGTGGCCCAAATGCAAATTCATGTAAAAAAAAAAAAAAGAAGAAAAATACAGAAAAGGCAATTTAACACAACTTAAAACAGCCTTCCTTAACAGTGACACGTCAGTTAATGAAAATACAATAACACAATGAAAATATATAATGATTTATTTAAATTGAAAACTCAAGTTATTTGTCTCTTAGTTCAGTCTATATTTTTTTTGTTAGTCAAACCCTGCCTGGGTGATACCATTTGATCCACAAAGTGCAGCCAAGGGGTGGTGCTAAGTTTGTACAGAAGAAGCTTTAACCCCAAATGTGCCTATTTGATGTGGCACATGCTAAAATCACCTTCATTTAAAAACACACTTTTAAAGTGCTACATATAGGCTAGAAAGAGTAAGAACAACAACCAGATACATCATTACAAATACTCTATACATCATGGAAAACACATCATAAAAAAGATGATTAAAAATACATTCTAAGAGAACCATTACAAAACCACATACATGAAAAAACCCACTCCTTTACTTTCACATCCAGCCACTGAATGCACAGCGCTTTCTGCTTTCAAAGCCCAGTAGGAGTTTTTAAAAAGGCGACCAGATCTACACACATAACAGTTAGTTATTCTGATAACACAAAAAGCTTTTCTCCATCAATTAGTGCAAAATCTACCATTGTTCTCTCTTTTTGGAGAATAATATTTTGTCTTGAATATCAGTGGTCATCAACGAGCGGAATTTTGTAATGTTAATTTCACTAATGACCTGAAACTTTTTTTCACATACTAAGTTATGCATGAACAGTCACCCAGAACCCAGAGTCCCACACTGTGGCTTTAATCTCACTCCCACTTTCACACTTTGAGAATGAATGTGGGTGGTGTGATCCCTGAAAAGATCAAAGTGTGCAAGTTCTGAGAAATTGAGAAAAAACGTGTAATAGCTAAATTAGCTACAAAAGGCCAGGGAATAACTGCAAAGAACTTGTTGTGACCTCCGACTTTGTACTTGACAGAGTGATTAGAAACGGCTTCTTATTTTTAGTGATGGAGAAAACGAGCTACGAGCTAAAAATAGCTGACAGATGTGGAGGGAAGAAGCTGGTTAAAATGCCATGTTTTGAGTTTAGCTGGCTAAAAATTACTTTTGCACATTAAATGCAACTTAAAGTATTATTTGTAATCCACAGTATGTGTGACTGCTGCCGATTTCACTCGAACACGTACGCATGCACGCGCACGCACGCACACACCATGAGCTGCAGTAATGAAATCCTTTGCTGTCAGAAGGGCTTAGACCTGTTTCAGACGGTTTCCTTTTATATTCCCCTTTAATAAAAACAGGATTACCGTGTCCCAGCCACAGCGCAGAGCTATGATATACAGGCATGGTACTGACAGACAGTTGCATATGGGGCTCATTCCTACAACTCTTTGACCTGTGGGGCAAGCCTCCAGAACAAGAGAAAAGCTCCCCAGTATTGATTTGTGCATGTGAAATCAATCTTCAGAGGGGCTGCCTTCTATCCTTAACTTCTTTTTTGTGCAAGTAAAAGAGCTTTCAGCTTTAGGATTAACCAACAAGCTTCAAATAAGTATTTAATGGTCACCTACAGCCAAAACATGACCCAATAGAGCATGTTGATAATAGCTTGTCCTAAATGTGTAGAGAGTAGGGATAGGCATATTAAGTCATTTCCATATTCCAGTGAAATCTAAGGTAAGAATCGGGTCCGGATATGTTTTTGATGACGTCTTGAAGTAGCGTGGGATCATGGGAGTTGTTGTCTTCATTGTTAAACAACCACCATTGCCGATTAAAATCTATCTGACGTGACTCGAGCAGAAATACTGTTCACTGACAAGTTATTGTATTAAAGTTTGATTCACATTACATTTATTCACGTTTATTAACGTTATTTTATTTAATTCTAATGAAATAGCCAGAAGCAATGTTAGCTAACGTAATGTTAACTTGCTAACTTACCATTGGATGAGTCGACTACCTGTACAGTTAGCATACTGTAGCTAACGTTATGTGTAGCCCAGCACTTAAAAATAACTTTGAGCATGCTGAATGTTCTTGTAACACTAACGTTTCCGTGTCAGAATCAGCTTGGTGGCACATTGTAATAAGATACTGACAGCTACAAAGCAAAAAAAAAGAAGCAAGTGCTCGATACGTTGAACGAATACTGACATCCAAACCCAACCCTCATAGAGAACAGTCATTTTATTTCATAAACTTTTCAGAAAATTAGATAATGTAATCTATTTAAAGGAGCACTCCACACATTTTACATGTCAATGTCAATTTGCTAGTCAAGGGGGATACTACTTAGCCTGTGAAAAGGCTGTGTAAAATGTATTTTGTAGCTGTATTGAGTTGTTTTTAGCTTGACCCATTCTTGAAACTAATGTCAATATATTTCAGCCTCAGTTGTATTAATTAAATCTGTTTCTTGCAAGTTTTCCAGCCTCATTGCAATGCAGTACTAAATCACTCGAGTATCTCGTTAATGTATTTATTTTTCTATTTCAAAGTTACCATGAAACCATGGTTACCATGGATGCAGTGTATCTTTCAGGAAGAACACCTACATCTGGTGTTTGTTCACACAGATTCTAACAGGATGATTGAAGACCTCAACACACATTGTAAACCTGCTATTATTGGTCAAAAACAGTATTTGAAACATATTCAGGATGAATCATGACTATATACATCCTGAATAATAACTGCATATATGTAAATGTAAATTACTTTGACTTGCACATATAATCACGATCCCTGTAGCCCAATTTACATATTTTCCTTGTATCCACACAATGGTGAATTACCGTTATTGCCGTAGAGATTTGTGTCATTACACAGACGTGTGTGTCATGCTGTGAAAACATTACCATTTTAGGAAACAAATGTGGAACAAAACAACCAGTGAACAATTTGTTTTGTTTTATGAAATTATAAAAAATAACTTTACGTTACCCCCTACCCAGTATCATTTTATGCCCACCAATAAAACGCTATGGCAGCCCATCATGCATATGCATTATTCATCCCTACTATATAGCAGTTATGAAATTCATTGTTATAGCAACTCCAGGTAAATGCATTATTGATGATATTTAATGATGTTGAATTAGCATACAGGAAAAACTTGTGCCATGCCTTGAGCACTCTTCCTTGCATAACATTGGCATATCTTTGCCAGATGCCCCCTGTGTTGTAATGAGGAATGTGTTTATGCACTTTCATTTCCACTAGAGTAAAGTAAAGTGCCCTGAGGCAGAGGCAAAGCACTGAGAGAACGCTCACTTGGATATGCAGGGACTGTCATTGTGTGTGTGCATGTGCGTATGGATTCAGTTCAGATCTGTGTGTATTTTTTATGTGTGTGTTCATGTAAGCTTATGTAGTTTTTTTTTAGAATCTACATTGTCTACTTTGTGTATACTATTTCAGGATTTACTACACATAGCCTATTTCCAACAAGTTCTCCAAACCATACACATAAGTCATTTGTTCCTACCCTCTAATACGACACATACGTTTACTAAATTAGCGCCCGGTGGCAGGAAATACGACCCACAGGAGCATTTCCGTTCTCATAGCTAAACGTAACAGTCACGGTTTTAAATTGTTAACATTGTGAAACGGTCGCAGTTAGGTTAGGTTAAGGTTTAGGCACAAAAACTACTTAGGGTTAGATTGTGGTTTGGGTTAAAAACAGTACATTTGTTACTAGGGATGTTAATAATTAACCGTTTAACCATTACCGACAATAAGATTATTATCAGTTAAACAGTTAAAAACAATATTATTCGAAAAAAAAATTACACAGTAATTTAAAAAAAAGTTTGTTGCATGGTAAAAAAATAAAAAAAATAAAAATAGGCTATACAATCTATTTTAACAGTTCATTAACTTGCTAGTGCAAACCTTGCACCTGCCCGGAGACAGGAAGTAAGGAAGTAAACAACAGCAGCAGTCTCCGTTCTTAGCCTCTCTTTGCTGCGGGAAACAACAGCCTCCGAGCTATCAACCTACACGCTGAAAATTACAAGTTTTGAAGATTTGGATTGTGCAATAAGGCACGTCTGCTCTGTTCTTTCAGTGAATGATTGTAAAGATCTACAAAGAATAATGTTCACAACATTTTCGTGTAGGTGTTACACCGAAACACGTTCCCTTCCGACACTATTTTGCAGAGGCACCGTAAGCAAATACAAACAGGCCAGGGAGGTTTTTTTCCCTATCCAGGAGTGAATCCAGACTTTCCCCCAGCGTGGACACAGCGCTGTGGAGATCTGGCTACACAAGACTAATGGTTAATGATCGGGTAACAAGGGTCGGCTGTCAGTCAGAAAAAAAAGAAACTTAGCACCTCTATTTGTTCCGTTACTTCACTTCTGTGCCTACACACATGATGTAATTACACATGTGTGTAGAACGTGACGTTTCTTACTTAAATTAGTTTTTTGTGTTGGTAGGCCTAACTGTGGTATTTCACGTTGCAGTGTCAACATTGTTGGTTGAATATGTTTGTACCGTACCAGATCTCCTGACTAGATATCCGTCTATTCTTTTGTTCCGTGCTGTATCCTGTTAATACTTGCTGCTCCAGTGACCTAATTTCCAAACGGTGACCATTATAGTTTGATGTCTTACTTATCTTGTCTTAACAATGTGCTTTGGCAAGATACTATGGGTGTTTCTTTTTGTCATCCTACTTTTGTCTTTCATGTGTGAAGATGCACGCAAGCTTGCATTTGTACACCTGACTTTGTTCTTCATGGATGCTGGCACATTTACAGTTTCCATCATTTATTTTTGGCACAGTGCTTTTTATTGTAGACCTCGGTGCAGCTATTCTTGCCTCCCACGTCTCACATGTTTTCCTGTTATTAGGTGCAATCTTGCCAGAGGAATCGGCGGATAGGAGATCAGAGCATCTCCTTGTTTGCCTCTCCTCCCTACGCTCATCTTTTGTTCTCCATTCAGCGCTTTGTAGAGGAGGAAGTGAGACATTGAGATGTACAGTAAAATTCTGGCAGAAGGGAAATGAGGAGACGTTATCACCTACTGATCTGGATACAATACAAATTGGTTTTGCTAGGATACCTGCAATATACCACCTGTCTCTCTTCCCTTCCCCCCAACGATCCTCTCCCTTTGTATTGTACCTCTAATCATCTCTCTTCCCCGATCTTGTCCCTTTCCCCTCATCCACCCCCTTCTCTTCTTCACCCCTCTCCTCTGAGACACCCATAAACACAGCATATATCGCTGTCGCTGCTCATTTCTTCACCCACCCATAAAGCACACTGACGGGTCATCCGTTTCCCTGCCAGATCATGTTGTCTTTGTTCATTTCTACCTGTGAGAGAGACGTGTATATTATTGGCTGCCTTCTTTTATCCCTGCATACTAGATTGTTGAAACGATGCCACATTAATATTATAAATGAGGTGAGAGAGACAGGTAGTCAAGGAATTAAGATTGATGAATCGCCAGAACGAAGCAAAAGAGGGGTTTAAAAACACCTTGTATGTTTACTGCACATACATCTGAACATACCCTGTAAACATTTGCAGTATACAACAGCCTGCACCAAAGATGAAAAAAAAAACACTACACAGATTCATAGCAGCTGGTTGTTTTAATCAGATTTTTTTTTTATCTGTGATAAAACATCTCAGACAGACATGTTTTTCTTAGACTTGGACACTATTCTTCAAATGTGCTTGCTAGTTGATTGCTCTTCTAACACAAAAAAATAAATATCCCTCACATACGGCTTACATTATTGTTAAGTGTCACCAATAATTGCAGTGCATTTTGTTTTCAGTATTAAATCATAATGGTATTGGACTCAAGTGGTGAGAGTCAATCAAAACAGTGAGCTGAAAAACATGCTCTGTAAAGCTGAGGGGAACTGCAATGTTGGGTGATATTTCCTGTGGGTTCATGACTACAGGCGACCCCTTTCACATTATACATAGTCATTTCATCCATTGTTGATACTTGTGCAGTGCCCGTTCGGGGCGTGGCTGTTCAGAACAGGCTGATTGCTGGACTCAGGGTATTGCTGCTTGCAGTCTTGTCGCTATATGCAAATCAGCTTATATGGATAGATTCGTCTGGACCCACAGAGGCAAAAAAAAAAAAATAATAATAATAATTTTGTTTCTGAGGCAAAAGTTACAGGTCAAAATGTAAAGTTTGTTGTTATAGCACCACAATCCGGCAATATTGCACCACATTCGACAATGCACTCCCTTGTGTATCCAGCAATGCACCTGCGTGTAGTAGATCGGATGAACGGTTCTCTAGATCAGAGGTTCTCCATCTTTTTTCACCCAAGGACCCTTTATAAGAGAATACCGGGGACCCCCTCATATATGTCCCTTGGAATAATTTGACATAACATATTCTTTACTTCTATTGTCTTAGTTATGTGAAAGAACAACACAAGAGAAATGTATTAAAACTATTTGCAGATTCTAAGAGTTTGTTAGATTAGAACGTGACCTCTGAACTATTACACATTTTTAAATTAAAATACTATTCGCCGAACTATGAAGCCTTGTGTTAAAGAAATAAATAATAATATCATAATTTAAATGATTGACCCCACTTTGAGAATCACTGCTCTATCACAGTGTTTTTTTCACATCATCGACCCCTAAACTGACACAAATTAGACCACGGACCCCCACCTGATAAAGTTTTTACTTTGTTTTATTACAGGACGTGTATGAAACCCATGGCCCTGTCATTGTGTTACTTATGGAAGGAATCATAGTAAAAAATAACCGCTGCTCTAGATATGCAAAGGACAGACACACAGACACAGACAGACAGCGATTCCTTGCTTTATCGTTGTCTGAGACATATTGATATGAGCAGCTTTTAGAAGTGTTAATGATGGTGAAAAAACAGCCAGTTGTATTCCTGCCATGTGGTGAAGGCTCTGCCATTGCCACTGGGTATCTTTCTGCAAGTGTCTGTAGGTAGACACAGACACATACACACTGACACTGATCTCTGCTGACGGGTACCACAATGCCAAGGCAAGGTCGCGGCAGCTCTCGGTCCTGCCGTCAGCCTCCTGGGCATGCAGAGTTCAAAGGCTTCTCCGCCTGTCTGTATCTCTTTCGCTGGCACTCTTTCTGCTCCACAACTCCCCCCGTTTTTCTCAATTTCTGGTTGAAATATAAAAAAGCTTAGATGTTATTAGGATCAGGAACAGAAAGCCGAGAACCGATTAGAACCGATAGCAAATTGCCAAGAACCGGGTACCCGTTTAGAACCGATTAGAACCAAATCCAACCAACTTTAAATTAACTTATTTCAGTGAAACAATAAAAGTTAAAGTAAGCTCTGAAAAGAATAAAGATATTTTTGTTTTCCAATCATTTGACCTTTTTTTTTTTTATTGGAATTTTTTATTCGTTATTGGAATCGAAACTGGGAATCGATAAGAACCGAAATCAATAATCAGAATCTGAATATCACATGCAGTAGATGTTGTGTATACAGGATTGACCAAAATAGGAAAAAGACAATATGGAAAACTAGGATGACACAATCTACCAGAGAAAACTGAAAACGTTTATTTTTCAAATGTTCAGTGTCTCTCAGCACTAATCTAGTCACAATTATGTAATAACCAAAATTTGGGGATCCTTATAAAAAAATATTTGGATATGTTATGTTTGTGTTTATGTTGTAAAAGAAATATTGGCTGATGTATCATTATCAGATTTTTGTTTTTTATTCTAAAATATCAATATTGGCCTCATAAATCCAGTATCAGAAACTGGGAATTGATAAGAACCGGAATCTATAAGTAAAACCTGGATCTGAATCGCTAAAATTCAAACGATACCCAGTCCCAGATATTATATTAGGAATATTGTAATTGTACTGTGCTAGATGCGCTGGTGATTAAATGCTGACTACAGCAGCTCTGTTAGGACCTGTAACAGAAACCAGGCTAATGACTAAGCTATAAACGGCCACACAGTCTAAATCAGGCTATTGTAAGTTCCTCTGTCTGAATCTCTTCCAGGTTGTGTTTTTATTAAAAGAGGGATGACGATAACGATGACTCCACCAAGTCCTGAGGGACCTAGTGCCCTACTAACAGCTGCCTACGCGCACACACATTTAGCCGCTTGTATATCCAAACACACTTGCGCTAAAAAAATCCCTTTCTCTTACACTAATATATCACACAGCTGTTCTGACCTTAATCTGGGCTGCTGCTCGCTGCCGTGTATCACAACACCTTTTTCGTATACTTGCACAAGTATTTGAATTAGTGTGACAAATGAACCCATGACACCACATCACTCTTTTTGTCTGAGAATGTGAAACATGTACATTTGCCTCATATATTCAGTCTTTTCAGTCTCACTCAAAAATGCCCTCGAACTAATGCCTCCAGTCATATCAGAGCGCTGTCAGGCTCAAGAATCATCTAAATATCGAGTTCAGGGAAATAATAGAGGAATTATCCTATAATGTACCTTGTCACAGGGATGGAAGGGGATTTGCATTACACATCTAATCTCACTTCTGAAATAATTGGACTTCCACCTAGAGATCATCCCATCAGAGATGTAGGTAGATTACCATTCACATGTAGACATGGACGGGAATGAGGGACTTTAGGGAACACTGGGAATCTTCTAACGAGACACACGGATGGACAGAGAGATTAGGTTTTGACTTGAAGACATTAACCCTTTACTTTAACTCCAGTCGAAGAGGAAAGCTGCAGAATGTTAGGTTTAAAATTGTATTCATTTGCATGTCAGTAAATTAAATGCATTGAAATTGAGCTTCTTGAGAGCAATTTCTAACCACAATGTGAGTAATAGCCCTGTGGTACATTAGAGCTGAGAATTAGGGATTGTTAATAGGGAAGTACCGATTTTTCAGCCGAACGTCGGTATCATCTGATAGTCACCTTGTTGACTGTGATCGTCCTATCAGCAAATAAGATGACATTCACTGATGGTAGTGGCCAATCTCTTGTGTTGCATCAATTTTGCGCTGGCTAAAGATTGTGGCTAATATCTGAAGGTTAAAAAGGATTTTCAAGCAGTTATTTATAAAAAAAACAAAAAACACAATGTTTTTTATGTGAGATACGGCTATATTAAAGGTTGTTTGTATGATTGCATTCGTGATCATTCGAAGATAGTGTAATTAATGGCCAAAAACAGTTCATTTATTTTTTGAAGATTTCTTTGTTTCCCTGGCACAACAGGCAGAATAAATAACAACAAAAACAAAATAAACATTAAAAAAACATCGGCATCGGCTATCGGACAAATTATTTTAAATAGCGTATTTCTCATTACCCATTTCACAATCAGTGCATCCCTAATTTCAAATGTTAAGATTTTTGTTTTACTCTGTTGGTAATGTTCTTCAGGAAATGCAGTAGACAAAGTCCTGGGAAAACAGGACTTTGTGATGTAAAAACAGGCTGCATTTTTGTTTGAAACTTTTTTTTTTTTTTTTTTTTTTTTTTACTGAACTTTATATTGAATAGAAATTGTTTTGTGAAGACCACACACGGATTGCAGAAAGAGAGTTTCTCAAGTGTCCTAGACTTTGATGAAATTAGATTGTGCACAGGTATAAAGGAGTGATATGTCTCACTTCTGACTGATCTGAAATTGCCTCTTCATTCCCTCAGTGCCATCGGTAAAAGCAGGTAGAGGCACCTATGGGCATCTTTTTAAAAGAGTGCTTTAAAATGTTATTTACACCTTCATTGCAGTGTGGCTTAGGGGATTTGGAAGAAAGGCAATTTTGTAAAAGGCTCTGTTGTGTATTTAATCCTGGTGAAGTGCAATATAGATGAAATGCATTTCTATCTGCACTGGGATGTTAGATCCAGGTGTCTATGAGGCCTTTGTAATTTGGGGAAATTGCCACCATTTCTCCCTTTTGGTAGGCACAGTTACAACTCTTTCACTGACAGTACTGCATGCTAAATCATGTCTACCAATAGCAAGCAGTCTCATACATTCATTTATGAAATATTAGATTATAGTTTAGGGTGCTGAAGTACCACATCTACATCAAAGTACACCTACTACCTAGGCACATACATAAGTTTTGTGTCTTTGCATTCCTGCCAAAAAAAAAAAAAAAAAAAAAAAAATCAAATGTCTTCGATCTACAGCTGGATTGTAGTGCCAGTTGTAAATGGGACTGAAATTGCCTTTCAGATCAGTGATGATCTCTGTAGCCTAGATGGAGATATCAGACAGCAGAATGCTGCATATTACATGGTGAAAGATGGAGAGGAGCACAGCATTGGAGCAGGGGAGGGGGGAGAGGACACGCACACGCACACGCACACGCACACACACACACACACACACACACACCATGACCACCACCAGAGAGACGGGCCCTAAGCCTTCAGCTCTTTGACTAGCTGTAACATAAAAGTGATCTTCTTTTCCTAATGCAATAGATAGACAGACAGTTAGGAGAGAAACCTAAATTTCTACCTAAAAAATCCACATTGTAGACCATTAGTGGAGTCTCATGACTCTACTGATCTGCCTATAAACAGTCTCACATGATGGGCATACCTCAATGGGACGAAACAGTTGTCGCGGTTATGAGCGGTCACCTGACCCTGATATCTTGTGTCCCTAATGATGACGTCTTTTGTCCCTTATTGGCACACACACA
>JAOVVB010009305.1:0-16831 GCA_028570985.1 Heterobranchus longifilis | reverse complement strand
CTCAAAGATATTCAGTTTACTGTCATAGAGGAGGAAAGAAACCAGAAAATATTCACATTTAAGAAGCTGGAATCAGAGAAATGTTACTTTCTTTTTCTTAAAACAATTATCAAAATAGTTGATGAATAATTTAATAGTTTACAACTAACTGATTAATCTTTGCAGCTCCAAACAGATTATCCATTTGTCTTATAACATGTCAGAAAAGAAGAAAGAAAATGCCAATTCAAATTTTAGAAAGCGCAAGAAAATATCATTAATTTGCTAATTTTTTAAACCGAAAGATAACTATTTAATTATGCAAATCCTAAAACTAGAGATACTGAAACTAAGGAATATTTGGTATTTTTGCTTGAAAAACTATTAATTAAAACGATTAATTGATTAACAAAACAGATGCAGATTAATCTAATTTACAAACTCAATAGTCCGGTAATACTGTAATTATTATGTCAAATAAAACTGCAATGCTATGCCAGTTAACTTCTGGTCATGGTAAAAGTTACATCAAGTTCTCATGTGTCTTTGTGCATGCAATAGGACAGTTTTTTCATATATACAGTATATCTTACAATTCTAAAAAATTAAAAAATCTACTTTTACAAAGCTGAAAACGTGTTAATAATCACAGACATTGCCATTTCTGACAAAACCACATCTCAGCCCTGTGGGCGCTATTGGCATATTTATATACAATAAACTTGGACTGAAAATATAAAGACATATCACACATTTTAAATGTTGTCTTGGTAGCAATAAAAATATTACTGGTGACATACTTTTTCTGGTCTGACACTTAATGCCACCCTCCTGTTTAATGTCTGAGCACTCTGAGATGGTGATAACACTCCAGAAAACACTGGAGCGTTTGAAGTATTGCTTTAACACGCACCTCCTTCCAATTGGTACTCCTCCATTATTGTCCCTCAGGCAGCAAAATAATTTCCCTTCACGCTGAGATAAAGTGTGTATACTTTACGCACTTAGGCAGCTGGCTGAATATAAGAATCAATATGAGATGCTTGCTGAAATGAGATTCTTACTCTCTTCTACGTGGACAATGCTTTTATTCAACGTGAGGTCAAAGCTGTCCTGAGCAGTAAGAATACATATCGGGATAAATACTGTCCGGCTGGAAAAGGGGCTACTTTTTCTTCCAGTGGACATCCACGGACAATGAGACGGATGATAGATCAACAGAGACGTCTCCGGTTTATGCTTTCCTTGTAACCTCAACATGAATGCAGATGTGCTGCCTGGCAACTCAATTTTTATGCTCTTCATGTTTGTAGACACCTGGCAGACAACAACACGTCTATGCTACAGGAAAAACTGCAAATGTGATGCTGTCCATATTGTTTCGACGGATAAAAGAGAGAATGGTGCATTTGATTCCACACAAAGCACATCGGAAAGCGGAGGTCGGCTTTGTCAAAAGATGAACTAGGAAGTGGAATACAAGCCATAGCGTTTATGTATGGAGACCATTGAATTCACCAAGGATATAACTCTTTATTTTAACCTAAAACTATGAGTTTTTAAAAAAAGGAGCAGACCAGTTTAAACTGATTTTCATCTCGATGTTATCCCCTCCTTATCCAAACAACAGGCTACAATGTTTGCAATATAAATTGCATTTGTACCTGATTTTGAATTTTGTATTATGGATTTTCAAATCTTTTTCTATTTAAAAATGGACACTGATAAATTGCTGGATTTTCTTTATAAATAAACACAAATATTGAGCCCTAAATAAGATGCATGAAACACATGCTAACTAATTATATTTTCTTATAAGTCTAAAATAAGCACATTGACAAAACCCTTGGCTTTGTAAAATAATCATGTTTGGTCTGGGAAAGTAAGTGACAATGTAGTTCTTTAATGCTCTTTTACGATTATGTAACCATTATATAAAGGATAAAACAAGACGCCCTTTTGACTCCACACAAATAATACTCTGGACTAACACTGTGTAGTAGACTGGACTTATAACCTGCAGTGAGTCAGAAGCACTAGAGAAGAACAGAGATGCAGCTTTTGACCTCACACTGCCACGGAAAAGTCAGGGTGCACCGATGCTGCACAAGGTCCGCAATTATCTCTGCGGAGCTTCATGCTGTGTCCAGTTGTGATACTGGCAGCCACTTTGCATCTGCTGACTTGTGGCCCATCAAACTCCCAAGGCTGATAGCAAGTCCACCTCCAGACCGCAGCAAAGTCTGAAGGCCAACTAGTCAGGCAGCATTTCATTAATATTATGCCAGGGAAAATTATTTGCAGATTGCAGATATTGTGGACCGATAATGGTACGGCCCATCAGTCAACACTACCTGTGTGCTTAGATGGGGCAGTTATGAAACAGCTATTGCAAGCTTACTTACAACACATGCATGATGACATGCATTACTGTGATCCTAAAAAACTATTTATCTTCTGTGTTTTCAGACTAGTCACAAGAATCCTAGACATCTTTACTTAGAAGAAGATAATTGAATAGACAGCTGACATTTAAATCTGTAGATTGCCATGTTCAAATTTAAGTTGTTTCTTGAACCAAAACCTATTGATCTTTCAGCACAGACCTTTTTGGGGATTGTTTCCCAAGGATTTTTCTGTACAATTACCATTGCATTAAACCTGAAGAGACATGCACCAGTGTTAAGAGCTTCTTCAGACTCTTAATGTAGTATTGAGTGCTGCACTCATAGTCGTCATAACAACCTGAACATTTATTGAAGCTCTTAGCTGGGAAAATGTGGAAAATGTGTGAAGAGGGGAGAGTTGGTTGAAAAACAGCAGATATGTGTCTGAGGGACATGGGAACTGCTTATAAATACTAATTTCTGCAAGAGGCAGAGATGTGGAAAACAGCAGGAGTCATACAGGCACAAAAGATGTTATTGGGAGGTGTCCATGATTTCACAAAACTGTGAAGCATGACAACAGAGAGCCAGAAAACCACTGCAGACACTAAAACAACCGTGGCAAACAACATGAAGGATTCCTATCAGACCGCAAAATGTCCACAACAACACAGCCAAAGCAAGAGAAATCAAACACAGCATGCAAATACAGACATAGCCGTAATGCACAAACCCTCTTAGCTATATAGTACATGGGGAAGGTCACTGGGCGTTCTACTACCTCACTGATCATTTAACCTTTAGTTCATGCTGCCCCCTAGAGGTAACAAAACACCAGTTTGAGTTGTTGCAGATGAACATCAAGCACCAGTGAAGAGCACAGTGGGATTATAATCAGCTTTTCTCTGTTGTGCATGAAATGATGGAACTAGTGCTATAGATGAAGATGTGGAAATACATACAAGTGCTGCATAATCAAAAGAAGAGGGTTTTTTTTCTTACCTGTGTGTTCATAGCGTTCCATAACAGGAGGCCGGACATAGGAGAGAAAAAAGAAAGCACATTTCTGTATTAGAGGTCAAAAAGCATCAGCATGAGCAAATAAGTGCATTATCAGGGTTGTTGCACACTTTTTAAAGTCAAATGTATTGTTTTTAAGACCTTTTTAAGACCTCAAAATGATCAATCAATGCTGTCTTAATCAATTTTAAGACGGCAAAACGAATGCATATTAGCTTTATGTTTGAAATGATAATATCTTTTTGTATCTCCGTATAACAATCATGTGTAAAATCCCATAAAGTAATTAAGTTAATGGCAAAAGCAATGAACTGTGTGCCACTGAAAGAAAAACAAAATATTTAAATAAGTGAATTCTGTGGGGAGATAATTCTCATACAACTCGGCTTCATCTCAAAATGTAAGACCATAGGGGAACTACTCCCATTTTGAAAATGCATACTTGTTATATGTATGTATATTATATTATATATTATACACTCAAAAAAATACAAGTAAGCATGAACAACTCCAAAAAAAGACAATCATTCATCCATACAATCAGTCTCCCATTCATTGTCTATGGAGCAGCTCCAGACTTTATACTTGATGACATCACAAGTCTGAGATTTACTGCTCTGGTTTCTGGTTTGAGAGAGAGTAGCTCATGTCCACAAATATTGATTGAACTTTCCTGGGCCATGGAAATAACATAATGGAATTCTTAATTTAGGTGATATTCCCCTTTCAATTCTGAAAATCAAATTTACGTCTTGTTGAGACATTTTAAGGATCTGCAGGAGCAGAAGGACCTCTATAATCACTTTCTACTAAAACAACATGATGTTATCAGTTATTAAATCCAATATGAGCCCTGTTGTGTCCTGGGTGTTACGATTCTTAGTAACGAGGACATTGTTTCTAGAAACACACTGTCCGTTTTACATTATTTTGGAGCAGCACAAGCAGAAATCGATTCGACTCATTGTTTGAGGGAAACTAGAAGTTTCAGAGACTGTCTCCATCTGCTTCAGAGGCTGAGAAAAAAGGTTTTAATAAACGCTGACAATTCTGTCAAGTTTTTTTCAGAAAACCCTCAGGGTTTTGGAGGATGTTTTCAAATAATGCTTAGGTTTTAGAGTGCTTTTTAGGGGTCGCCTTAGGTCTTGATGGGTTAAGGGCAAAATAAGTCAAAACTATCTGCATAGACACTATTATGGATTCAGTGATAAGATGTGTTTTTTGTGTGATTTTGGGTGAACAGACCCTTTATAAGTATCATACTGTTGAACTGCAGCAAAAACGTGTGGACAAAAGGATTTGGACAGTAAATATTAAATAGCAGCAAACCACTTCTAATTATCTGTCAAGCTGTTTGTACGTAGCTTTTGATCTACTCGGTGAGCTCACTCAGAAAAAAGCTAAACCTGATCATTCACCCTGTAAACTGAATATGAAAGCACCACAGCTGCAGGTGTAAGAGCTTCAATCAATGGAAGGATGATGCAGAGAAATGAGTAATGAGGTATGTGATAAAGGAAGAGACGACCTGCACGGTATAAAAAGCATAAAAGATTCATAGCAATCAAATCGTTTTGAACCTACTCAAATGTTTACATGGTAAAAAACACTGTTTGTCTTTCTGTGAGGCCAACTGGCAAGGACGACCGCAGGGTGGGATTCACAGCGCCGTAATGGCGGTGTTTGTTGTGGGTGTCTGATGTGATGTCTTGATGAAGAAATCAATTTTGGTTCCTTAGTTTCTCCAGCGATTGTACAGATCGGCTGAAGTGGTATCAGCACCAGGCCTTTACAGCACAGCTGAAAAGTAAAAGCAATTTCTGCGTTTGGCTTAAAAAGTAACAAACCAGAGATGAAACAGTAAAGAACAGTGATAGTGTGTGCAGTCGTTCGTCTGAAAGCAAAATGTGAAAACTACAACTCCCACGCACGAATCACAGAGGTCCACATGCTGTGAGAAGACTGAGGCGTCAAGTCACAGGAATGAAACTGCACTTATTTTTCACCTTTTTCTTATTTACTGCCACACATTTCTTTACTTCTTCATTTAAAAGTTACACTGAAAACCCTTCAAACCAAGATGTTCTAATTAACAAAAATTACTGCAATCATTCCAAACATTTTCTCAAAAGGCACAAAGGCAGCTGTCAAAACTGCCTTTTCCATCCACCACGACCGACGGCTCAAATGGACTGTAAAGGCGAGATTTGTGGGTTCATTTGTTTGTTTTGCTACACTAATTGTTCATACAAATTAACTTGACATAAAGTTCACTGATTAAACAGCATCCATAAGTTAAGGATGTCCATGGGAGGCAGCTCTGTTGCATTCGAGTTGCACAGCAGACATGTCCCGTCTCCGTCGCGGTTAAACTATCCAGTGGAAGCATTTCAGGAGCGTGGCGTCTTAAAGTAGTCTGTTCTTCAGCACTTCCGATATTGTTTCGAATTATTTTACCAACATTTTTGTGTTTCAAAAGGATTTGAATACATATTTGGGTTGCATTTATTATCTATGTGGACACACAGATCCTTTGTGGCAGCACTTTATTCATTTCAGTTACTGCATGCACCAGGCTCTCTTATCTTCATTTTGTCATCTGTATTTAGTAGTGGTGCGTATTAAAATGCATTCCAAATTCATACAATATAGAAGGGAAATTGTTGCATTTCCTCTCCTGCTTCACAGACTTTGGAGAAGCGACAAATGAGAAAAGTTTTGCTCCACGTACACAAAAGACAAAGTCGATTACAAATACGATGCATCGTTAAACACTAATCTTATTACAATTATCAATAAATCTAAGCCTTTATTCACGAGTGAAAGTCACTCTTCAGAGATGCAAGCTGCAGCTGCGTGCAGACTCAGCATGTAAAGATAGAAGAGCAGAGACTGAAGCCATAAGTCAGAAGTGTACAGGGGACATTACGGGTTATTGCAAAAGTAGAGGATGGAGATGTAATTTAAGTTTATAATGTTCTTGCCTTTGTCTGCCACTCTTAAAAAAAACTTAGATAAAATAGATTTGTTGTTCATAAACAAGTAATTTGCACTTTTACAATGCCACCTTTTTGGGAAAGTTAGTTTCAAAATAAATCATGGAGCAGTATGTATTGGAGAAATGCTCAGTCAGAGGGAGTCCTCTGTGCTGAGACGGAATGACTCAATTTAGTGGGGACAATAAGCTGTCCATCCAGTGTGTTGACTCTGCTCCTCAGAGATAAGACCAGGATCTCTCCCGATGGGAGGAAAAGTTCAATGAATCAATGAGTGAAAGAAAAGACTGCAGAAGTAGGAAGAGAGAATAATGAAATTGATATACAGTAAAGGGTAGGCAAAGCAAGAGTTTTATGAACAGCGAGTCAATATTCTGCCAGGCATGCAGCCATCCTCCTCCTGTTCTAAACCCACAGAGGGCAACTGAAAGAGAGCTATAATTTCAACATTGTCGTACTGTTAATGACACAAAGGAGAGGTATGCCCTTGAATGACTAGAAAGACATATTTCTGTACCGCCCAGAAGGATCGCATATTGTTCTTTGGTGGAGAAACTCTCAAAAGTATATGAACTCTGGGAGGAAGAAATTTATTGCGTTATTCCAGCAACTGCTGCAAGAAAATCCCTCTAATTAAATGTTATAAGAGAGTATCAAGTAAGATGCTATAGGGTGGCAGTCATTCATATATTAATTCTCAACATATCTTCTCTCCATCCCCGTGTCTACACCGTAAAAGCATGTCAGACACATTTTGTTTTTACTCGCATGTCACACGGATATATTTCTCATTTTAATCTGTGCAGCACCGGCTCCGTTGCGTCTCACTGGCTGAAGCTTTTATTTACGTTGATGCCCAATAGAAAGCTACTACAAATAACTAGATATTTTAGGGTTTCATCATGATTTTATCATTGTAAATATTAAACCTTTATCATATTATCTGTATTTTCTTATTATCTGACCTCGTTCTTTGATTTTATTCTTACTGATGGAATGTTTTCTCCTTTATTGCTGTTTATTTATTGATTCTGTGTTGTGTAATCCTTATCTTAATGATTCTGTGTTGTGTAATCCTTATCTTAATGTGTAAAGCATTCTGAAAAGTGGTATACAAATATAGTTTTCTTTAAAGTTTTTTCGTCCTCTCTCAGACTTTATCAGAGTCTATAGGATAATAAAGGGGAAACATTGTTTAGTGTGAGATCCTCATCTAACGGTCAAAATAACTGCACATATCAAAGGAAGACTGCACATTGCACAGAACGTTTCGCTGCTCCTTTGCTGCTCGATGCTTTGAAATGCAGAACCGGTATAGACAGACGCTGCAGTGTCGAGTGAACGCTGTCGCCACGCGAGTGTGCTGCTGACGTGACGTTTACAGTCTTGACACATTGTGAGATTGTGGTGTTAGCTGATGTATCCTTTGGCCATACATTTGATGCGACTGTCTGCTAACAGTAGAGAGAATATTGTACAATAGTCCAGCAGAGAGAGACCAAAGGGAAATGGTCAAGACGCTATTAATAGTCATCTGAGTCACCGCATTTACATTAGTAGGATGCCTTGATGTTTTGAAAAATAAAATGCAGAAAGTCAGAAGGGTGCAGCAAGACTAATTTAATTAACAACTTTGAAGCTTTTCATGCCGTGTGGGTAGATGGTAAAAAGAAAAGTAAGAATCTGGGGATTATGGTCGTGTGCATCCCTGTGTCCTCATTCATTTTAATGAGTGCTACCCTATAGCAAACAAATGCATGGTCAACCAGCAAAAAAAAACAACGACGCATTGCCACATTGCTAAGGTATATATTCCTGGTAGGTTACTTTGCAACATTAACAGCATTGATTCTTCTGTTTAGCTTGAGAACGTCATGACCGAGGATCAAATGACTGCCGCCATGATAACTTTCCAGAGTTGTAACATTCTGCCTCATAGTATTATAAACCCCTGTGCAGTGTTTTGGCATGTGATAAGCCTTCAGAGTCATTGATGTACTCCTCAAACTAAACCTCCTGGATCATATTTCATTTTCTCACCGGTACCTGTAGCAACACAGCCCCTTGTGGTTTTTTTTAACAGAGTGCTATTTTTGGTCTGAACACGGCCTTACTTGTCAGACCTGGACGTACACCAGAGCCAAGGTCATTTATAAATTGCACAAATTATAAATATGGATGTCAAGGCCCCAACCTGGCAACCATCCATCATCTCTCACTGTACATGCTGCTAATCAATGTCAGATGATGAATCGGGTACAGTATCACACGTGTGGTCACTGACCGCCAGAGGAGTCACTGTACATCTCTGCGAGGATATAATGTTCACTCTTGGTACTCGCAGTCATCGTTTTGTTCTTAAACCATCATAATTACGATTATTTCGTAGTGTTGCAGTCCAAAGAAAACTATGCATCTCCAAATTTGGCTATTTTAAATTTTTGAGATAAACGGAAGGATTAAGTCATCTTTCGTGGTTTGAGAAAATTTGCCTACTTCTTAAAAAGGGCTGCAAATAATAATAATTTTCATTATCGAATACTCTGCTGATTGTCTTGATTTATCCGACCAACAGTCCAAAACCCCAAAATACTTTACAATTGTAGAAGACTAAGGAAACTGGCAAATGATTACATTGGAGAAGCTGGAACCAGATACTTTTAGCATTTTTCCTTTAAAAAAATGTGTCACAACAATCATCAAATAATTGCAGATTACTGCAATTTTCTGTCAGTTGACGAATCATTTAATCGACTAGAAAGTTAAATAAATCATTTAAATCCCATCGGGTTAGCTGGGAAATGCATCGCCACAAAGGCCAATTGTTTTCACAGATTAGTGCTGATATTTTATGTTACAATTAATCAACAGTCTGTTAGAATAGTGTGGCCCGTGAGTATTTCGCACCACAATAGATTTTCATAGTCCTGTGCCTTTGGGTCTTTGGAGAACGTGTGCTTCAGATATGAATGTGTGTGTGTGGACAACAACATGTACTCAATAGTACAGGAAATAGCTTTCCTAAACCAACACTTAATATTTCCACCCAACGATGCTTCTTTGTCCTTTTGCCTTGATGATATTAAACAAATGCTAAAAATACAGCTTCAAAACCAGCAGAACTACGTTGTATCAGTGCAATATTTTCTATCCTTTCCTCTCTCTTTCTGACGGTCTTGCCCTGTTAGAGGCCTTGTATTCTAAAAAGGGTGTAATCCCCTTGTTGCTGAGCAAGTATTTACATTTCTGCTCACCCTCTGAACAACAGACTTCTGTGACACCAGCTAAGGTATACGCTCACTCATACAAAACCTTGTCTTCCTGCTGTTAAAGTAATAAGGAGGCACTTCATCAACAGCAGGCGAATACTAATAGGAGGCAAGCTGAAGGTTTTTTTTTTGTCTTTACAAATAGTCAATTTGAAGAGCTTTAGGGTATTTCAACAGAGGAAAGGTGCAATCAAAACAGAACTGACTTTGAGTGTGCTTTAATGGTTTTTGTAATCAACATGTTGTGACAATATCCCTGTGTTTGTGCATTTTAGACACTTTCCTTTTTCTGATACTAATAATACGTTTGTCAGGCTGCCTCTGCCTCACTGACATCTAACTTTAAAACTTTGGTAAACAGCAATCACATTACCAATAACTTTTATATTGCATAACAAAAATGAAGCAAAACAACTTCACAAACCTGACATTAAACACTGTCATTTTTTGCTGTAATGTGATAGGAAGTCACGGACTGCAGCAAGTGACCGCAGTACAACATAAGTGCACATCAAAAGCAGGGAGACCACACACTGTGACTCAGACAGCGGGGTTCATACACAGATTAGACAAACTATGCAGACGGCCGCATCGGTTACAGCCAGTCAGCTATCCATTCACAGGCTGTCTTCACTGATGACCAGATTATAGCGAGCAGGACACTGTGAAAGGCACAGGAGCGGCCCGTTGAAGGTCAGCGCTGAGAAATGCTGATACAAAGACAGGGGGAAAGGGATCGGACGCAGTGATTCACGGCTCACATTTCTGAAGGGAAATCACAGCTAAGTCTGGTGGAGCGGCCAATTGTAAAGACGAGATTACACCAAAGAACGTAAACGTTAAAATAGATGATGCCATTACAAATATTGTCACCGGGGTTACAGCAATCAACTGAAAGGACAACAAGGAGCGTTATGTCACCGACATATAAACAGGAACTTTAACACAAAGAGTTATGTAGGCAGTAAGATGCAGAGCTAAATAGCATCTGCATGCTTTTCAGCTGCGACCAGCAGCTCTACAGCTCGGTCGGGCGGTCCACAAAAAATTCCCCACCACCCTTTGGCGGCCACAGTTTTAGCCCTAGGAGGCTGAAATTTGGCATGAAGGTCAAGTGTGTGTGAGGTTGTGTGTGTGTGTGTGAACGTGTTGATGCATGCGCACATGGTCGCAGCAAGTGCAAAGTCATGCTTGTTTGAGGACAAACTGAATCACTTGTACGACCTTTTTCAGATCCTCTTAAAGCCTGCGAGTATTTCTCTGTAAGATGAAATATTTATGATTAAATCAGCAAACTCAAATTTAATTTGAATTTTAAATAGATTTTTTTTGGGGGGGGACAAAAAAACATCCTTAGCTGTTATTTATTAAGAGCTTAAACAAATAAAAATGCAACTGTTCTGCGTCATTAGGACAGTGTGGGTGTGGTTTTATCATATTTGATTGACAGATTCCAGGCAACATAAACATAAAACCCACCAACCATCGTCAGATTTTGATTCAAATGTACTAAAATGATTGCAGAGAAGTATAGTACATGACAGGACCTAACCCTAACCCACAATACAGAAATCTCTCATGTAAAACAACCAAAACTGTTCTAACTTTGGCAGAAAATAGTGCTCATGTAGCAACCCATCACTCACAGTGAGACGCTGATTAAGAGAATAGGTTATCAGGGCCATTAAAATTTAAATTTAACACCATTTCAATGGAAAAACACCTAAACTACAAGAGTTTCTATTAAATATTCAGCAATTTTCTATGCACATCATTGTGTACTAAACACAAGCAGCACAAACACCCAGTAGACAACTGTCTGCATGCGTGAACGGCCCAGGACGTGAGGACGGACTGAGGACTCACCTGCTAGCTTGCCACCTAAGTGAGATTACGCTAATATTGGTTGCATTTGAATTCATGCATTGTGAACCATGAACAGTCCCCTGAATTATGAATTTAGTTTTGTGGGTAAAAGAAATGATAGACAGCTTGGAAACGTGTGGTTTACGTGTGGAGACTGAACATCTCAGAGCAGCTTGAGTGTGGTCAGTCACAGGAAGGTTGCACGTTTCAACCAGACAAAAGTGCTTCATTTTTAAAAGAACACCTGAGCAGATTTAATGCAGGAGCTATTAAATAAACAACAGGTTTTCACAAGAACAATGCAAGAGCTGGTTACCCAGACTCAATTCTATTGAATGTGTCAAATAGTGTTGAATTATGTAGCAAAATGTGCCATGCAGCACAACTGAGATGAATAATTTAACTGGACGAGTAATGAAAGTGTTTGTACGTGTGAAAGCATTGAAGAGGTTTCACTTTGCTTCATATCTTCATTTAAAATCATGTCTAGGAGCTGTGACACTTTTCTAAAGGAAGAGTGTTTATTTTCTCAGCTCCTAGAGTATCAAACAGCGTGGGAAATGTCAGTGCCTTCAGGCAGCCCGCGGCAGGTGGGAGCACATCGCGATCCAGTATGCTCTGTATGTGAAGCACAACAACAGTACAACACATTGCAGCCCCAGTTTGAACTCAGGAGGTATTTAGATCAGGCTTAAAGTGCACAGATCATGTGCGATGTCAAAATGCAAAGGCCGATTTGACATCCTTGACTACTGACTATAGGAAAGCTGTATTCAGATATTGAGAAATATTTTTATAAATTAGGGCTGGGTGATATAGCTGAAAAAAATATCACAATTAAAGAAAAAATGTTTCATCAGTCGATATTGATAATTATTGATCATTTTGAATTACCTATTTTTAATAATTACCGGGAGAAACATTGAATTTCACCACTTTAATTTAAATTTTACCACGTTACTTTGAATTTACCACTTTATCAAGGCACACAGGTAATCATTTTTATATGAACACAACACTGAAAGTCGGGCATTCGCTTATTGTTTCATTTTTCCGTCCGTCAGTGTGCATCCCGTTTCCCTCAAAATATAAGAAGGCCCAGCTAGATAGATTTCAATCAAAGCAGAGTATATTTTCCTTCAAAATAATCCCAGTGTTTGGATGCCATAGTGATGAGTCTCGATTGAAATCGAGGGTAAACAAAACAGTTTGGCTGATCTGGGTGCTTTGGAGCTGACTGGATCTGTGTGCTCCCTGGAATGGGACTGCTTCTCAGAATAGCCAATGGCAGATGCCTTCCTCCCCTCTGTGTTATTTGGAGCCCAAGGGAAATGGAATCCAACCTCCTGCAGTGCACTGTGGTGCGGGCCTTACTTCAGGACAGAGAGAAGGGCTTGAAGTCTGGTGGACGATGTCAGATGTTTTTCAATCACTGACCTATGCGAGGAGTCCGCATGTGCTCAAGAAACAGGATCAAGGTATCATCATGGGATGACTCTTTGTTGCAAACAAAGGACGTTCAATGACTTAAAACTTCAACATACCATAACAGCCCGTCCGATCAACGCATAGATTCAGTCTCTAAACTAGGGCTGCAACTAACTATAATTTTCATTACTGTGAAATATTATGGGAAAAAAATAAATTTCTCACAATGTGAGATGTGTTGTTTTTCCAACCAACTGTCTAAAAGCCAAAGATATTGTCTGTGACATAAAAGTTGAAATCCTCACACCTGAGGAGCTGATCAACTGGAGCCATTTTTACTTGAAATATCACTTAATTGATTATCAAAATAGACTAATCAACTTATCCAATACTTATCGACCAGCAAAATAAAGCCACATTTTCATGATAGTTAAAGTCTCGGTCTCCACTTTTCTTAATTGGCACAGAAACAAAGCAATTGACAATTATTTTCTAGTTCTTCGGGGATAATGCTGCAAGACAAAAATAGAAAACTGTGAAATTCCGAATATACAGTCAAACACCAAACTAAGCCAGGAATGTCACTGCAGCTCCATGCCAACTTTACTCCAGTGTGTTTCAATGCATTGCATCAGTAATGGAAGAAGAGGAAAAAAAACTTCAAACGATTAATTAGATTCTTTTTGTTGTCAAACTCAATATTCTACATTTGGCGATCCAAAAACAGGAGAGAATGGTTAAACGGCCTGAGTGATGGCGTTTGTCAAGCAGCATGATACCATCAGGGGAGCTTTCCTTTCTTTACAACACGTATCTACAGAGAGCGACATTAGTAAAGTGAGCTGCTCCTCCAGGGCAGCAAGCTAATCTGTAGTGAAACGCTGACTGCTAATGAATAATGAGGAGTCGTGTAGGAGCTGCAACATTTATGTAGCACAGAGAAGTTTAAAATAAATTTACTGTTACTGAGACGCTGAGGAGATTAATTTACTTATATTTAATAGTGTTGAATAAAGAGGACATAAAAATCTGCACCGCTGATGTTGTTAAGAGACTTAGTATTTTAATCAAGTGCTTGTTGCAGGAATCTAAATTTCCTGTGGTGGTTGCTGTTAGTGTTCCTGCTGTGGCTATTTTTCATTATAAGCACAGAGGATTTAATTTTTCCCCATTGCACCAAACTCTAAAATTTGTGCTGCTCGTGAAATTGGTTTTTTTTTAGCCAATATTCATTTCTCATTTTACTCAGTTCACTGATAACACCATTTTGTTATTTAATTTGACAAACTACTCAGCCCTAACTGTCACTCAAATGCAGCATTGTAGTACTTACAAATGTGCACAGATAACCACTGAACAGTGACAGGTTGTATCAACAGGTTGCATTTTTGCAAAACAACTAAAAAATATGAAAGAAGAAAGAGCAGCAAAAAGCAGGTGATGATTGTGATGCTAAAATGAACTGAGCACAATCCAAACGCTGAATTAGCGGAGGTGATTTCAAGGTTTTTGTCGATGGAAAACAGTTGGTTTTGAAATATGAATAGTAAAGACAAACAACACTTGAGCCGCTATAAGATCATCTGACTCGGTACTGTAGCAGGATCAGGAGCCGTATCATGTCACCCCGGTTGTCACGTAACGGACAGGGACAGACAACTCGAATTGAAAGTGAATATGAATGTCCTCAGTGTATCCAGGCATATGTTCTCAAAAATAGATGGTAAAAAAGCGGTGCATTCAAATCGTGACAGATGGTCATTATGATAGCACACTTTATAATGAACTGAATAAAATATGCAGAAAAACTCTGCTTTTTTAAAATGGCATTCTGTCTTAACTAACCAGTGAACAGTAGAAACTGTAGTAACAGGAAACGCATGCAACAAGAGTCCCTCGGTGGAATACGTCTCAGACCCGTGTGCCACCACCAGGATAACAGCAGCTCATAAACTGACAGACAAGGCCAACAAATGAAGCACACAACACGTAGAGGGAGCAAAAATACAGTAGCTGTGAGGCTCTAATTAACGTGTCTGTAGACAAAACCACAGGAAACTCTGAGGCTCTAATTCAAACTCGCTAAACAAAGTTGCAACACACCCGCAACACCTGCTCGAGCAGCAAATGCATCTTGCTGATGGCTGTTGATACAGACATAGCTGCTATGGGCTAGTCCAGATCACTTTACTCAACAGGCCTGCAGAGCAGGGTGTGGTGGGTGAGAAAAGCAATACCGCAACTAAAATGTCCTGCTGTTAATGTTCTATATCATGATCGCTATCTCCTGCAACAGCTGGATGCTCATTTTGGCTCCCGGAAATACAGTGCGGCTTCTCCTGGTCAATTGGAAATGTAACCTAGAACTATCTTTATCAGTACAGTAGGAGAAAGTTTAGGGCCGGTGTAGAAGATCACACTTTAAGATACGAGACATCAACACTCTCACTTCCACGTCCAAATTAATAGGTGTCACGATTCTCCAAAACCACGATTTCATTAGATTTTCGATTTTAGGGTCATGATTCGATTAGATTTTCGACTGTCAAGTCTCTATTTGTAAAGATCAACAGATGGTTTTATGCCTTAACAACTAGGCATGGGACAATAATCAATTTTATCGTGGATCGCAATAAAAAAAACAATAATTTCATCGTGGTGAATTTCCATTATAGGGGAAAATCATGAATATTGTGAATTTAGAATTTAAACTGTGACATTGTGACAATGTGACATTTTAATTGGGATAAAATGAAAACAATAAGGAATGATAAAATAGACATTATACAAGCATACAAAATGAGTTTGTTCCTTCGTTTCAGGCGACGTATAGGTACCATACCGCAGAGACCCTGGGAAATCCCAGCTATGCCATTCACTGGAGACAGCTGCCACATGCGCAGCAGAGCCGACGTGGCTTCCTGCTCTGCAGCAACAAGAACCATGTGGGACCCTTCATTTAGTTCAGCCAGCAAAAACACACTTCATAAACAGCTTTTAAAGTTCCTTTTCTTCAGTCTAGAGTTTCCTGACGTGCTTACATTTTTAAACAGTAAAAGTAAACAATCAAAAGTAAAAGTATTCCTGAGCACAAACACAGATGCCTTAGTCTCATCCACTGGCATACAGATGGCAGAGTTTAACACTTTAACTCGAGGCATAATCCCAACTGCGCTTTTCCCCAGTTCCTTCTTGTTTAACAGTCAAACCAATTGTCATCCTGCTGGAGAGAGAGGGCGCTTTACTGCTGTTCCCAAGAAAACTAAATAAAGTTTAATAACAGATTCACAGATGCGGAACCCAAAATTAGTTAGTTATTATTGCAGGTATGACTGCAACATATAAAACTAGAAGGGCACATACAACTGCTACATTTTAATTGTTTTGTGGGATAAAAGACCTAAAAGGGTTAAGGGTGGGTAAGGGGACTGAAAAAATACATACAAGGGGAAAAAATATACTGTATGTATAGTGCCATTTTTGTAACCACTTTTTCTCAATTGGTTAATAAACACATTTATAAAAAATAAAAATAAAAACTAGAAGGGCACTTAGAGCGCAGACCTCCGCCAAGGCATGACCTATCTCGCAATGTTAACGTTCTGACTTGACGGAACATTCACGTGAAATGTCCGAGTCGGGAAGTAATTTTTTCCGATTATTCAGACACCACATGAATGCAGCACAAATTCCCTATATACATGATTCATAATGTTCTTATGCACTCTAAACCTTCAAAATGTAATAGGCGCCTAACCAAAAAACAATGTTTATTACAGATTTATGAGTAGAAAAACTTGACACAATGCCTCAAATTAATCTTCAGGTTCTCAGCTTTTAGATGATGTACACCACTTCTATGTGACATCTACTGTTGACCTGCTGC
>JAOVVB010009296.1:0-27337 GCA_028570985.1 Heterobranchus longifilis | reverse complement strand
AAGTAGACGCAGTCCTTGAGCTCTTGGTACATTTAGCTGGTTCGGCACCTCCACCCCCTACCTCTTTCAGCAGGGACTACATGAGACGAGAGAGGCCCGTGCTGCGGAGGCCTCGACCCTGGGGCTACCAGAGCGAGGAGCTGCAAAGGCTAGAGGCCCGGGCGTGGGGTCTAGTGTGTGGGGAGGAATGGGGGACTTTGGAGAGTTTGTGTGGAAGTCAGAGGTTGATGGATGCCCCTCCTGGTACAGGACTGCTGGCTCTGAGAACGAAATTGGAAGCGGAAGAAAGATTTGAGAGGGAGACCAGGATGACGCTGTTTGGAGCACTGCAGCACACTCGCACCTCAGACATAGACATAAGACTGGACCTGCCTCCTGTTCCCAGTAATATTGATGTAACTGGGCTGGCGATAAGGGTATGACACTAGTATCAAGTTGATTTTTACATGCCAGTGGTTCATATTTGCACAAGTGTTTGATTTAGGTTTAAATCCCAGCATTATGCAATCTTATCATCAGGCTTAATTGTTGTCTGTTCAGGTCCCCCCATGTTTGGATCAGTCTGAGGATGAGGGCTTCCAGTCAGCTTCCAACATGACCCCAGACTCTCAGTCAGAGACCAGCCCCGTTCCAGACGTTGATATATGGGAGGCTGTCCGCACATTTGAGCCTAGAAGACGCCGCTGCTGGGAGTCTGTTGGCTGGTAAGTGACACGTCAGTTGCGCTGTTGAAAGTTTGATCATAAACGCATTAGACTACTTTACAGAAAAACTTTTACAAAGCTGTATCCAATCAACAAACAGACAGTTACAGAACAAAATTATTTAACATGGTAGGGGCCGCAACTACCCATTATTTCATGATTAGTCTGGCTTACTATGTGACCCGTGCCTGGATAAAGCCTTACTTCCGATCTCTGGGCAGGCTGCCTGGAGACAGGAAGTCAATGACAGCAACAGGCTCCGAGTTATCAACCTACACGCTGAAAATGACAAGTTTTGAAGATTTGGATTGTGCAATAAGACAGGCCTGCTCTGTTCTTTCGGTGAATTATTATAAAGATCTACAATGTTCACAACATTTTTGTGTAGGTGTTCCACCGAAACAGGTTCCCTCCTGACCCTCGAGACCGTTGTGGCGTGGCGTGGCGTGGCACCGCCCAGGACGATTGTGATTGGTTTAAGCAAATACAAACAGGCCAGGGAGTTTTTTTCCTATCCAGGAGTGAAAGCGCACTGAATCCAGCCTTTCCCCCAGCTTGGACACAGCGCTGTGGAGATAGGTCTGGCTGCGCGAGACTATTTCATGATTTATTAACCCTCTCAACCCCGAGCAGTTTCTGGGCTTCTTGCTCCTGTCACATTTTTACTCACTGTGGGCTCATTTTTCACTGCAAGATAAAGTCCTGCACATCTATGGAAACAGCACAATCATGACTAGAAGTAGGAAGAACTCAAAGATGTATTTTGTGCAGTATACCACAGCTATATTGCCATAAATAATAAAAAAGAAAGAAATTGCATTTCTTTGATAATGAATTTTAATTGGGGGAAAAAGGAAATTTATTTTTACAATATTTTTCCAAGTGCCCACAAGTGTTACCAATAAAGGAAAAAAAATGGGGGCTCCACATGCTATAGGTATTGGACTATTTATGTTTTTACAACCTCTCTTGTCGTCTCCTCCCTGCTCTGTGTAAACAGCCTGCAGTTGAGTCAAAGTTTTGCAGAATTTTTGTCACGTGACTGCTGGTCGAGTCATTCATAATTTCCCAGTACCGCTGAGGAACAGGATCTGGTTCATGCAAATGATTTATTTTTGGCCAAATTTTAAATGAGACATGTAGAATAAAGTTATTTTTATGAAATATCACTATTTTAAGCTTAGACGGAAGTGTTCGTCATAAATGATGCATTGAAGGGCAATTGGAAAGTTGAAAATATGAAGATACGGTCTGTTTTTACAGCTTCTGGCTATGATAAAGGGTGTGATTTTGGTGATTAAAAAAAAATGAAAACATGCTTTTCCATGGGCTTCAGAGGGTTAATTGGTCAATTATTTTTGAATAACTGATTAATCACTTAGTCTGTAAAATATCAGAATATGGTAAATACCCATACCAAGTTCCAAGAGTCTATAGTGATGTCTTCTTTTTGTTTTGTCAACCAACAGTCCAAACCCAAAGACATTCAATTATCGATCTGAAACGGAGAAAAGCACACATTTTTAAGACAGAGACCCAGTGGCTGTTTGGCATTTTTGCTTAATGAATAACTTGTGATCGATAAATTATCAAAGTTGTTGGAGAGGATGGTATCCAACGTCCTAAAACTAAGGCAAAAGAAGCATTTTAGCAAGTGGCAGATGGAGTTTAACCTACAAAGTCAACAAAATATTAGAGAGCTCCACTTATATTTACGTTTTCAATTTTGCTCTCCCCCTCTGGAACACACCACCAATTTTTTCTATTTTTTTTTTCCTACTAGCCCACCGGGGAAAAGAGAGTCACTCTATCTAACAGAGGGAGGCAGGCAGGCCTTTGACCAGCTCTATCGTCTATGGGAAGGGGAGATGAGGGTGGTCAGCACTGCTACACCCTCTCCTCTCCTCCCGCTGCCCCTGGACTCTCAGGCACAACTGGTGTTTGACCTCCTCAACGTCCTGATCGGCGTGGCGTCCACCACCTTCCCTCTCAACCAGGTTCATATTTCATTGTCTTTATTTATCAGTCTCTTAAATGTAATAAAATGCAGTTGATTTGTTGTTTTAGGGGTCTGTCAGACTGAAGTGATAAAAGTGAATGAAGTGATAAAAGCGCTGTGACAGCATGCAATTACTAAAAAAACACAGAGAAGAGAAACTGGGAGCAGACAAATCAATTGACAATCTGCGCATGTGAGATATAAACAAACCCAGCTGACTTATAAAAGCCTCAAAACTACAAAAATATATAAAATGACAGTGTCAAGCACAGTTAAGTCGCCTGACAAGATACATTAAATGATGAGGAAATACATGGAAATATTCCTAATGCCAAAAACAAAAACCGCGGGAGAGCTCTTGTGTTTCTTTATTGTTTCCCATTAAGTTTTTATGTCTCTAAAAGATTATAGTTATTTACTACATAAATTGAATTGTCTTTTTTTTTACTCCCTTACTCCCTTACTCCCCGCTTCTGTTGTAGCTCCCTAGCAGACTTTATCATTAACATGCAGGCTGGTAGAAGAGGTAGTCAAAATATCATAACACCTGTATAATTTAATACAATAGTCCTGCATCAGATGCAACCTCTCCGAGGCTTATAATCATGGTTAAATAGACAATAACACAGGCACTCACGGATAAGTAGTAGTCTCTTCTTTATTTTGGGCAAAAGAAACAATCAGGTTTCAGCAGTGAGCCATCATCAGCGTCTATTGTCTATTTGATCTCTGCCAGCACCAGGCACCCCATGCATCATTCAGGACATTGGAGCTGTGCGTGCTGACACTTTTCTTATAATCACGGTTCCCACGGGTCCTTGTAAGTTTGTGGATTTGAGGGTAAAAAAAACAAGGCCTCGAAATATTTTTAAAATTGATATAAATAGACACGGGTCATTGAAGGTGCTTGAATTTATATATTTTGTGCAAGAATAGAAATGTAAGTTATTTTGATATTTTTTTGACTTAACATTCTGCTGTCTGCATGCGTGTCTCCCGGAGCTGCCTGGCCTCCTAAAAATGTCCCACACAACTAAACTGCATTCTCAATTATGTTTCTAGGAGAAACATATTTTTCTCCCAGATTTCGTTTGCTTTTGACGTATTACAAAAACATTTCTAATCAAAGTCCACGTTATTTCCCGTGGGGTGGAGGTCGTGGTGGATGGATGGGTTACAGAAAACACGAACCCAGGAGACCGGTGTTTGTGGTCCGTGTGAAACCTAAAATCAACGTTGTTATCAAACAAACCTAATTATATTTTGTTATGTATCATACTTATTTTAACCCAAGCAATGTTCTTTTCCAGAACCTAACCAAATAGTTAAAAACATAACACATTCGTTTTGTATGAATTCACTAAGTTAACAAGGTGTTTAAAACTACGACTGTAATCAGGAGAAAAAAAAAGTACTTTAGTTGTATGGAAGCGTCATTTTTAGGGCTGCCCCTTCTTAGTCGATTAGTCGACTAATCGGTTGTTTGGGTGTTAGTCGATTAAGATTTCGTTAGTCGATTAGTCATTTTTTATGCTTTTTTCATGCTGAATGACTTATTTCCAAGAAATTTATGAGCACATCTATGTAAACACAAGATTTAAAGTGGTGCTTTTGCATGATTCTTTCAACTAATCGATTAGTCGGCAAAATTGTGAGTGTTAGTCGACTAAGAATTTCTTTGATTGAGGACAGCTCTAGTAACTTTGTAGCAGAGTTGCATCATTGTTTTATGTGACAGCCTGCTAGTTCTCATCATAAAAATTCTCTGTTTTGTAACAGTAATGAACCTTGATCTGAGTCTCAAACTATACTGTGTTTGGTCCTTGAATTTGAGGGAATTGGGTGAAAAATCCATGAAAAGTCCATGAATTTGATGTTTAAGGTGTGGGAACCCTGTATAATGTTAAAAGTTTTATTGAGACTGTCAGAGAGATGTTTATTAAACTCAAAGGTAATCTTTGAGGCTGCGGTTTGTGCTATTGTCGTGCTAGACTGCAAAATATTGTCTGTTATTTCTGTCCCCCCCAGAAGGGACAGAAATACCAGACAACAGGACCTTTTGTATCCAGTTCTCATAAAACAACCAGTGGAAGCACAACATAACAAACACCTGATTATGTATTGCAGTATAATAACACCACAAACCATGTTTTCAGAAATCACCATGGAGGTGACTCTCTGACAGCCTCAACAAAAATTCAATATTCTAAGCTTTACAAAGACCGTCTTTGCTGCAGGGCTATTTTATTGGATGTTATTAGACTGTGCAGTTACTCATTGTATTTTGTCCGCCATCTGTAAATATGTAATCTCCTTCTCAGAGTGTTCAGTTTGACGTCAGACCTGGTGTGTGCGTGTCAGGAGCCTCTCCAGAGAGCGTGTCTCGTCTCTTGGGGGAGCTGGCCCAGTATGGCACCCACTACTTGAGGCTTAGTCGCTTTTCTCTGCAGAGTGCTGACAAAAAAGGCCTCGTTTTTCAGGTATGTTTGTATAATCATCATTAATACCGTTGTACCGTTGCCTAATCTTTATCTGTCACTGAGCAAAATTACCAGATTTAAACAGAATGAATAGACATGCAAAAAAAGAAAAAAAAAGCTCTGCAGTATTCAAATGTTGATTTAGAATTCCAATGTCAACATTATGAATGAGGCTTCAAACTATTCGGTACACCCCTAAAAGCACAATATGTCAAAAAGTGCAAAAGTAGAAGTGCATTCATCAATCTATACTGAAGGTAAAGTGGTTTTACACCTTCATAGATAATGAAATAAAATATAAAAACGTGGTGTTTCTCTCCAAGGCTTTTACAGGTGGTCTGCGGAAGTATCTGCATTACTACAGAGCTTGTGTTCTCAGCACTCCGCTCACCCTCAGCCTGTTGACTATTGGCTTCCTCTTCCGCAAAGTCGGCCGCCAACTGAGGTGAGGTCAAACCTGCTTTTTTTTTTTTTTGCCTTTGTGTGTCTTGTGTTAATTTCACACTTTTGAACCTCACCCAGTCGACAGTACAGTCGTGTCCGAGAGGACCTTGATGCAAAATATAATCAGATCAAAAAAATAAAAAAAATCTCTCTTTCTTTTAATCTAAGGTACCTGTCAGAACTGTGCTGTGTAGATGGGCCTTTGGGTGCAGGCCAGGCTACCTTCCCTGTGGTGAGTGCTCTTTTATCTGCAAACTGCAATATGTCATCCATCAAGGCTGTGTTTAGCCTATCAGATGGGATGTCAGCTCAGTGCCAATGTGGCTCTCCTCAGGGTGTTAAACTGCTGTCCTACCTGTACAACGAAGCACAGAATAACTGCAGCAACGAGAACTATCCGGTCCTGCTGTCGCTGCTGAAGAGCAGCTGTGAACCTTACACACGGTCAGTCACTATACGCTCCTCATACAGACGTGTGCAGTGGTCGTTTTAACTGAATATTTTCTGTCATTGACTGCATTTTGTTTTAGCGACGACAGAGAATTCTGAAGGCTGTACGTCATTTTGATAGATTAGAACACTGCGGGCGATGTACCTTAACTTAAAGTGTACCAGAGAAGACACGCTAACTGTTAGTAAGCTAATGTTAGCTTTGTGTTAGCAAGCAAAGGCATTAGCAAGCATAATATATAGCTTTCTGTAATGTATAGCTTTCTGATTCCTCCACATTCCACTATAACACAAGTAGCTTATTCTGTCAAAATGCTTTAGCTTAACTTACAGAAATACAGTCACAGTGTCGGGATCCCAGTTTTCCCATTCATCCTGCTGATGCCTCACTTATTGCTGCCTGTATCCACTTTTGTCTTCTTAAAAGATCAGTTTTTCGGTTCGGCAGCTTATAAAAAGCTACTCATGGGTTCTTTACCCCGTTGGTCGTGTATCCCACCTCACAAAAGCTTTTAGGCATTTTTCTGTTTGCTCGAGGACGGAAGTGACAGGGATGCACCCTGACGCAATATAAAGTCAATGGAGAGCGGTGAATTGTTTTCCCCTCCGGTGTGGGCGGGGCTTCATTGTGCTCTGTCTCTATTATCATTAAACATTTTAAATTAAAATTACAGGTAATAAAAGGTTATGCTGGAATATTTATGACCCTGTCTGTCAAAATGATGGACAATAAGAAAGTCTAACGCAACCGCTGGACACGTGTCTTCAAAACAAAACAATATAACCCCAAGGACATGCTTTATTGATGTGCAGAACTTACTTTATTGATATTTTTCCAGGGATTGTCAGGACTGGGTCTGACTTGTTTTTACTGTGCTGCACTTAGGTTTGTGTCTGACTGGGTGTATAGCGGCGTATTTCGGGATGTTTATGGAGAATTCATGATCCAGGTCAATGAGGACTATCTGGGCTTCAGAGGTGAGACAACACAAACACACGCCGTCTTCAGTCAGCATGTTCTGAAAATGAAAAGCCTACCCGACAGATTGTCCAGCAGAAGAAAAAAATAGATTTCATTACAGCCTTTATTGCCTAGTTGGATTTGTCCTTGTGTTTATAAAGGATGTCATGAAGTTATTGGATGATAATCAGTGGGAAACAAAATCAGCTAGCACAGCTTTGCAGACCAGAGCTATCTCTGCTCAGTAAGCCACAGGGACAGACACAAATAATGTTCCTTTATTCTTTTCAGTTGGTACATCACGCTGGCTGAAAAATGTTCTGAAATTGATTCTTTTTTTTCTTCTCTTATAATTGCCCTTGACAAATCTAGCCGACTTAATTTTCTTTCAGTCCAACTAACGATGACCCTTGCAGGGCAGATAAATACAGACCATTCTGTACTCTACAGGAGCAGATTTTTATTATTCACGGTTTGATATAAAGACACATTAAATTGTTACAGCTCAAGCCAAAATGTTATTGTGAGGGTTGCAATTAGGGCTACAACTAACAATTATTATATTATCTATTCAACGACTGATTATTTACAGATTAATCATTTGGTATACAAAACAATATCCAAGAGTAAAAGGTGATATCATCAAAAGGCCAAAACCCCCAAAATAATTACATGCACTAGTTACAATAATACAACAGCATTGTATACTGTGTTTAGGGGTTCGCAATATGGCCTAAAAACAAATCTCATATTTTTTCACACCACACCTGATTTAGGATTTTTATCCATTTCTTTTCTTAAATACAAACTACAAAAGACAAAGGAATCATTCAAATAAGTTTAATTTTTATTTGAACAATAAAATTATTAACAAAAGCAAACAAACAAAGAATAATGTTCCTATTGAGAATAAAGTGCAACCTAACTTTTGCCAAACTTCACTTTTTTTAAAAATAAATAAAAGGTGCCTCGTTCTCTACCATTTTATGGTAACTATTTTGATAATCGATTAATGATTTAAGTCATTTCTCACATGAAAATGCCAAACTTTCTGGCTAGCGCCACTTTTTCTTTGGAATATGTGACAGTACGCTGAGTATCTTTTGGTTTTGGACTGATGGGTGGAAGAAAAGTATATTTGAAAATGTGGCTCTGGCAAAATATATAATCTGCATTTTTCACTATTTTCTGAAATTTTATAGACAAAACAATTAATTGAGAATATAAAAGAATTGTTAGTTGCAGCCCTGTAACAGGGAATTGTTTTGTAAGCAAAGAATACTCTTGATGAAAGCCTACTCCCTAAACGCCTACACACTGTGACTGCTTCATTTTGACAGTCTATAAATATGGTTTTATATGAATCATTATAGCCTGTCCAAATATTGTATGTCATGCAACACCCCATTCAAGGTCAGACCATCACCTCGGCTTTGTCTGGCCAAGAGGTTCATTTGCTCATCGGCTACACCTCATCAACTCTTGCAGTGAACCTCTGCACTTCTCGCTCCTGCTTTTTGGAGGACACACAAATGTCATTGTTCTCCTCGAAGTCCGTCGGCCAGGGAAGCAATCAGCGGCTAAGCTTTCTTGGCAAGCCGCAGGCTTTCTGTAAAGAGCTCTGGAAGCTCAGTGCATTCATGTTCTCTTATGCTTTTTGCTTAGGATCACTGAGCTAAGCGCTAACAATTTCCAAGTGTTAATTCAAGCGACCAGAGTTTTGCCATGCCCCGTAAGTCATACTAATAAGGAAAAGTTTGAGGCCCAGTGCAGGCTGAGTATTACTCCCTCGCTTTTATTTATTTATTTTTTTTTTTACTTCTGTTATGAGTTTGTTATCAGAGACATAATGGAGCAGTAAAACTACTTGGTCCTAATAGCAGAGCAGCATGTAATAGGCATCATTGTATTTGTGCAGACAAACACTTCTGGGTCCAAGGCTACACTCTGATCTCAAAGGATGTGGAGGATTGTGTGCCCATCTTCCTGAGACACATTGCTAATGACGTGTACGTCTGTGGAAAGACCATCAACCTCCTAAAGATCTGCTGCCCGCAGGTTTGTTTTGCACATTTAATGCATTTTCATGCAGACGGGGGACTTTATGCAGCTGAATGTTATGTAAACTTAGTAATGCATGTGTGGGGATGGGGAATTTGCATTTCATATATATTTTCATATATATTGTATCATACTGTATGTCATATGTTGTATGACTGATGTGTATATCTAAAATAAAAATCGCAAATCATAAAAAAAAAAAGAGTAATGCATTTAAGCTAAATTTAGTCTTAATTTATTCAGTACAAAGAGAAAGTTTGACTGTTGTTTGCAGTGAATAATTACCATGCTATATTTGATCTGTTTTTCTTGCTGTTTCAATGTACTGTATTGTGTCTTGTATAAGAGATGCACAGATTGGCTCTGCCATCCACAGAATCCACATGCACTCCACAATTATCTACCTGCCACAACATGCTTCTACCCATTTAAAAATCCATACTGCCTAAAGGGGATAGGACAAATAATCAATACCACAACATATGGAGACACAGGCTCTTGCAAAACGTTATCAATACACACGCATCAGCATTGTGATAGATTGTCTTGTGGTACTGAGGCAGAGGTGTTCCTCTCTGTGATTGCAGACCTTCGCCAGTTTGAGTCCTGCTTTGTAAATAAACAGATATTTCTATTTTAGATGTATTTTCCTCTATTGTGACAGTGCTATTGTGATGTATCTTTGATCGATTAGTTGATTAATCATTTAGTCGATCTACAGAAATGTAATTAATAATGGCAGCTATTTTGAAAATGCCAACCATTCTCTCCAAATTTCTAAAATGTGAGGATTTGCTCTGTTTTTATATCAAAATAAACTGAATATCTTTGGGTTTGGACTGTTGGTCAGACAAAACAAGAGATTTGGACTTTAAGCATTTTTCAGTCTTTTCTGATATTTTTATAGACAAAACGAATAATTGTTTCATCAAGAAGAAAATTGCCAGATTAATCGATCATGAAATTAATTGTTATTTGCAGCCTGAGATGGATCAGATGATATTAGGGCTGCAACTAACAGTTTTTATTTTTTTATTATTGATTAATATGCCATTTTATTGTTTTGATTTTTTGGTCAATAAAACATCAGTAAATGGTGAAAAATGTCGCATCACAATTTCTCAGAATCCAAGGTGACATCTGCAAATGTTTTTTTGTTTTGTCCGACCAACAATATTTTACATTATCCAATTAAAATTCTGCAATTTCACATAATTTTGGGCCATTATTATTACTACCATATGTGTGTGTGCAAAAATCTGGAAAAGCTAGAGCAGATAATAAACACCACCCAAAAATCATAAAGATACTTTTTTTTTTTTTGCCCAAAACGGCTGCTTTACTGCACGCAGGCATTGTAATGGGCTAACCCTGTAATGTAAGACAGAAGAAAAAAAAATCCTCACATTTTAGGAACAGGAACAATCACATTTTTGACATTTTGCTTCATCCCTGATGAAGGTCCTTGACAGAAACATTGTGTATTAAATATTATTTATTGAGCAAGTGAAGACAGTGTGGGGGTGTCTTTTCTTCTACAAAGTGCGTATTTATTCCACCAACGCACCTGTCAAAAGAGTTTTTGATGACTTTTGACATTTTGCTTTAAAAATTACAAAAATTATTTAAAAATTGTTGCCTATAAATTTTCTGTCAATGCATTAATAATCGAGAAATTGTTTTAAATCTACATTATATTCTTGCAATGTCTTGCATGTCTCACAACTTGCCTGTATGGCGATATCATCGGTATTGTGCACGAAATATAATCAGTGTATCATTATGCGTTACCATGTGATGTCATTATGAGCTGCCATGTGATTACCAGCACGACTGTCTGCAAAGTGCCTGTATAAAACCCTGAGCTTAAGAGTTATCTTTGTTCTATGAATGGACCCCCTGCTTGGCAGGATGACAGGAAGCTTAGCGTTCCAGACAAATGAAAGGTTCAGTGAAGCGTTGAAGTTGTAATGTAATCTAATTGTATTTAATTTCCTCGCTTCTCCGTGACTCGCTTGCTGATTCAACCTCACGTGTTTTTTATGACTCGACCTACCTGACCTAAACCGCAGGGCCCCTGCTCCTGACTAATTGGCATTCTGTAACTACAGTGTTATGTATCTCTGTGTGCTAATTTACACTAGTGTTGGGTCTGTTATTCGTGGACAAACTGCAGGATGGCTATGAACACAGTTAAAATGATAGATGCTAATGTGACAACTAAGGCTATCCAGTTGGTTTGATGTTGCTAAATATGTTTTGGCTGATGAAACACCCAGTGCACTACTGGTTCGCTCTGTCGGTTCAACTGTAGAAATTAGTTAGTGAGTTGTTTGAAAGAATTGTCCAACAGATGATACACTACAAGGCACATTGCTTTCTCATACAGCTGATAGGGCTGCGACTAAAGATTATTTTCATTATCTATTAATCTGACGATTGTTTTCTAGATTAATCGATTAATCGTTTTGTCTATAAAATGCCAGAAAATAATGAAAAATGTCCATTCTAGTTTCTCAAAGTCCAAGGTAATAGATTTAAATGTCTTGTTTTGTCAGTCCAAAACCCAATACCCAAAATATTCAGTTTAATATGATATAAAACAGAGAAACGCAGGAAATCTCCATATTTGAGAGGCTGAAAACAGCAGCTCTAACAGCTTAGAGCATCTTTTTTGCTACAAAAGGTATTTAATTAGTCTATTAATCAATTCAACAGAAAATCAACTATTTTGATAATTGATTAATTGTCATGTTCAAGCAGAAATGCCAAACATTTGCTTATTTCCAGCGGCTCCACTGTTAAAACTTTTCACTTCCTGAGGTTTAATAGACAAATCAATGAATCAAGAAAATAATGGATAGATTAATAAACAGTGAAAATAATTGTCCAAAATAAGACATCAGGATTAACACTTAAAACAACGAGCCTCCTTTTTTAGGACTGACTTACTGTTCCTGTGTCCACAGCACTACATCTGCTGGTCGGAGCTGCCGGTGCCTCGCATTGCTGTCACCTTCTCCCTCCAGGAGGTGGAGGAGATCGAGAAGGACTGCGCTGTGTACCGCGGACGCATGGAGAGGGTTGCTAAGCACAGCGCCATCAGCAGGGAGGAGCAAGTACTGATACTCATGCATAATGTTCCCATGCAGTGGCATCTTAACTGTGATGTATTTTTACACTTCTGAAGTCTGAGCTTTTGTTAATGTTACTGCTCCTCAGTTATACATATTACAGGGTTGCTATGCAGTATGGAAAAGTACAGAATTTGATTTTAGTATTTTAAGCAAAGAGAGTATGGAAAAATATTTCCAGACTATTGCCCCTATTCTGTTTTCTAAAATATAAAATTCTGAATTACTAAAAATAAATTAATCATACAAGTGGAGTGTTTTTCATGGAGCCAAAAGTCAGAATATTTAGAGAAAAAAAGTTGTAATTTTTCACAAAAAAAGAATATTTAAAGAAAAACTCTGAATATTTTCACACAAAAAAAATCATATTTCGAGGAAAAGTCAGAATATTTTCCAACATTGAGGAGGCAACCATATGCAAGAACATAATCTACTGAGAAGTCTCGAAAATTTGAGTCTGGAAATTTGAAATGTAGGAAGCCTGATGTTAGTAGACATTTATAAAGACATCTTTATGTCTCTGCTAGCTGACTTGAATGGATTTTTTAAAAATCAAGGGAAGCCTAAACTTCTGGGAGAGAAGGCAAACCTGCAGTAAAACAAGTCATTACACAGGTATTGTCCCTTGAGACAAAGAGAGGAGATTCTTTTTTTTATTTTTATTTTACATAAGATGATCCATGATGGTGACACTACCCCTCAAGTACTGAGAATTTCAGCAGCGAGTCATTATAATGATGCAGCTGAAGTCCGGGGCTTGCACGCTGCTTGATTTAGTGTAACAACCTGGTGTGTGTATGACCTATATCGTGCTTACGCTGCTGGCAGTGCTGACTGGCAGAGGTGTGGGGGAGGAGAGGTGAGCTACAGGGCAGCCGGATAGATCTTTGTTAATGATGATTTCTTGTCTGTCTATTGTAAGGCCCAGCGAGCAGAGCAGGCACGCCAGGAGCTGATCAATCAGGTCCGAGAGTCTGCAGCCAAAACCCTGGAGAGCATCCGCGGTTAGTGTTACGCACCTACATACACACACACACACACACACACTAAGTACAATTTTATATAGTGCTTGATGTATATGCACACACACTCGCTTCTTGAGTCTGGAGAGTTTCCTTCAGCTCCATTCATTCCTCTCAGGAGAGAGCAGCAGAGATGCACAGGGGCAATAGCAGTGAGGAATGTTTCGCATGGCGTACAGCGCTGTGAAATCTAATCATCGCTCGCACAGTTTAGCAAACTCCTCACATCATTTATTACTTCAAAAGATGTGTGGGAAAGTTTGGTACGGGTGGTGGAAAGTCTGGCCTGATGCTCTTTTGCGTGTCTACTAGGCATAGGCATATTTGTGTTTGCATGAGCCAGATGGTGATGTTGTTTTGTATGTGTGTGTGTGTGTGTGTGTGCGTGCATGTGTGTGAGAGAGACAGAGATGTTAAGTACTTTTCTGTGTGGGGGGGTAAGCAGCCCACTGTTATCTCTCTTGGCTCCTGTAGGGCGCCAGGTGTCACAACGTCTGGCTGAGGAGGCCAAGAAGAGGGAGCGTTTTGAAGAGCTGAAACAGCATCTGGAGCAGGAGCAAGAGGTAGTAATGGCTGTGTGCGTGCATGTGCATGCGTGTGTGTGTGTGCACGTGTGAAAAAGAGTAACCGAGATTTTAAAATGCGCTTGTGCCATGCATGTGTTGAGAAATGCGTGTCTGTAAGAGAGTAAGAAAAGATGGTGTTTTAGAGGGAGAGAGACCAAAACAAGACAGTCTCTTATTTCTTGTTCATTTGCAGAAACCCCCCCCCCCAGATAAAAGACATTCTTAAAATGCATAAACCAACACCAGTTTGATTGATTTTCCCTTTGAGTGCACAATAAAAAACATGATTTATGAAAAAAAAAAAAAAAAATTGAGATATTTTATCAAAACAACCCAACACTAGTTCGACTGATATTCCCTGGATTGCACACAGAAAAACACAAATCTGCTTTTGCACATGAATCCTTTTTATATTTCTGGAATAACTAGATTTTTTTTGGCCACTTTGAGGCAGCGGAAAACGGCTGCGGAAGTAGCGTTGCTGCAATTATGGTGCCGAGATTGAACCGAAACGGTAAAGTTGCAGGCGCAGCAGCTAAACAATCAGCTGAAACTCACTTTAAAACTTTGTAAAAGCAGGAGGGAGCTGCAGATTCAGGTGATACTTCTCTGTGGGTTAATCACTACAGTCAACCCCTTTCACAATGTAATTTTAAATATTGTTATTATAAGAAAATATTGATTATAGCCGCTTTAAAATTAACACATCTATCACATTAGAAATGTATGTTTGGGCAAGAATAATGTAAACAGAAATTTGGATTCCTACATTCCACCCACAGCTTTCGATGCGCATTTTAAAAGCTGAAAGCAATGATGCATGTTTGTGTTTGTGTGTGTTTGGCACCAGTGGCGAAGTGTAGCCAAGAAGAGGCAGGAGGAGGATGACTTCAGCTTTGCCAGAGAGCTGAGGGACCGAGAAAAGAGACTACAAGCCCTGGAGGAGCAACTGGAGCAGAGAGCCAGGTCTGACTGCTTTTTACAGGCGCTACTAGAGACGTAAATCTTTTATTGATGATTGATTAATCTCCGTTAAGATTTTATTTGATCTAGAATATATTAACCGACTATGTGCAAACATGATGAGATATCAATGCCATCTGTGCAGGATATTTCAGCAGCTGGGCTTGTGCCGAATTTCCTTTCGGTTGGGATAACGACAGAATGAGCAAATGTGATGAGAGCCTGTAATATGAGCAAGACACAAGCGGATTTTCATACGGTAGCTAAAAGTTGTGAGTTAGCTTGACGAGTTGTTGGAGGTTCAATACAATTCAGTTTTATTTATAGTGTTATCATAACAAAAGTGATCTCAGGACACTTCATATAGAGCAGGTGTAGAAACACGCTCAATGATTTTCAAAGTACCAACAGCGAGCGTTAAAATGGCAAGAAAAACAACTGCCTTTTACAGGAAAAAAAACGGACAGAAATCTTGAGCAGACCAGGCGCTGGGCTCCATCTGCATTTGGTGTTGGTAGTAATATAATAATGTAATAATGCACAACGGCAGGTGCAGCAACGATCATGGCTACCATGATCCACATGTATAATATGTTTACCTGCGTCAGTGGCTGCCTTTTATTATTGCTGCTTTCTAGTCGTATTTGCTGTAAAGTTTCAAGATTTAAGAACCTTATTATTTGGGATGTGGTGTGAAAATATTCCATACAAACTGCAAAAATAAGTTTTTGATTGAGGAAAAACTTCTATTTCATATTGTACAGGCCTTTATGGATTAATCAATTATAGATCATTTAAGGAGCTGACAATTGGTTAAATTGCTCATAATTGAATTCAGAGCCATCACAGAGCCTGGAAGCACAGATTCACACGCAGGCTTATTGCAGACTAATATGCTTATCATCACAGTCCCTCATGAGCACATGTACATGAAAGCTTATCATCACAGAGTAGAAAGAACACTGATTGCTGGATCATTTGCACTCAAATTTAAATATAAATTATTCAGTATTCAAATAAGACATATTATTTATAGTATGATGGAATATCAGACTTGTCGGTAAGAAATTACACCAGCCAATCTGTGTTTAGGAAGAGTAGCGAATATTAATATGTTGCTACCTTATAGAAGTGGAGCTCTGATATGAAGCTAAAGCTACCGACAGAATGACCTGGTGGGGAAAAAGGACAATCCTATAAATTAGAGGTCGCATATTTGACCCTCAACGACCGCGTGTCCGTCTCCATGACATCAGAGCTGCAATGATTAGTCAATTAATCGATCAAAAGAAAATTAACTGACCATCCTTTGGCTCTGGCGGCCCGTTCCATAAAGCAAGTTTACCAAATAAAATAGGCTTATTTTGGTTCGTCTGACTCATTTTTGGTTGATTCGGTTCCATAAAGCAAATTCAATGTACTTCAAACTCAGTTGTTTTGACAATTTACTGGAAAAGTAGTTGAATTTATGGAACCGAATCAACTGAAAAAGAGTCGCTTTATGGAACGCGCCCCTGGACTGTTGATTGGACAAAACAAGACATTTGAAAACATCCCCTTTGACTCTAATAATATTGTTATGGTTGCTTATATATATATATATATATATATTTCTTTTTAAAAAAAAATATTTTTAGCCCAAATGATTCATTGCTTAATTGAGAAAATAATCAGCATATTAATCCATTATGAAAATAATGAGTTAGTTGCAGCTCTAGATGACATTAACCATTTCCTCGACGTGCATTTGCTGCAAGTTGCTCTGGATGAAACCCTCAGCTACGTTATTTACTTGCAATTTGTAGGAAGGAGCTGATAGCTCAGTACAGCCGTCTGTCAGAGGAGGCAGCTCGCAGGGAGAGACGGGCCATGTGGCGGGTGCAGCGAATGAGACTTGACGAATCCCGGGCTCAGTTCTTCACGCGCGACACGCAGCAGACTCAGGTTTGTGATGAATTAACAGAGAAAACGCACGCAGAGGACAAGGAGGAGATATTAAAAGAGATTGTTTAAAGCAAGGCGAGTCATTTTAACCAAAGCTCTCGTGAATTCTTTCCAGGCAATGCTGGAGAAATATCCTTTAGGCCAAGAGAGACCTCCCATGGAAGTGTTGCCACCTGTTCCCTCAGCACAACAGACTGCACCAACACTGGTATGACAACACACAGGTTTTTTTCAACATAAATCCTTTTCTTTCCGCTTAATTATGCTCTTTGGAAGTATGTGCTCATTAGCATCTCCTCTTAACAGGAATCTCCCACTCAGGATGCATCTGAACAGCAGCCAGTGGAGACTGAAGAATGCGACGCTGTATCACCACCACCATCTTTACCCACGCTCACCCACCGCACAGTAGAACCTGCCCACATCTCCGAGGACATCAGTGATTTTCTCCCCAAGTCACCAAGTCAGCCAGTGGACATCGCCCTGCAGGAGATCGGCTCTGACCTACCTGCAGCGTGTCCTACAGCACAACTAGTAGACTATGACTTCAGTGCCCCCTTTAGTCCACTTGAAGGTATCACCGGCCAAGTCTCGGTCCAACCCCCCAGGCCTCGCTGGGGACCTGCAGTCCAGCCTGACTTGATCCAAAACCATCCCTCTTTTTCTCACATCCCCGTAGGAGAGAACATGTCTCAAGTCCAGGACGGTCTCCCCAAAGCCAGCCCTTTCGGCCAAGCCTCCAAATCAAGCTTTCCTCTCGGCCAATACACCCCAGAGCAGCCCCAAAATACATCTAAAGCAAGCGTTTATGGACATCCCTCTCAAGCCTCGGTGCAGCTAGTAGATGGGAGTCGCTCAGTGGCAGAAAACAAGCAGGCGGAAGCTGCATGTAAGACTGAAATGGGGAATTTAGAAAGGAAAGTAGAGGCAAATAAAGATGAGGGTAAATCTGTCGATGCTGCAAAAGACAATAATGTGCTCGATGCTGCCCCCCCGTCCACCACACCAGAGCAAAGTGGCAAGGATAATGGTCATCACAAAGCAGTGACAAGTCCTGATGCAAGCGCTCAAGACCGCAGCTCAAATTCTCAAGATACAGCCGGTGATGACATTTCTTTGCCAAAGATTCACGTCTCCAGCGCTCACCGTAAAGCCGACGAGCTGGTTTCAAATGCCCAAATGCTCAACACCCACGGACATCCCTCTGATGCTCACGTAAAGGTCGGACAGCTTGTATCGGAGGTAACCGCTCCTCTTCCGTCCCCCAACGTGCACGGTCACGCCTCCGATTCACACATCAAGATCGGAGAACACGTTTCGGAAGTGGATGCTCCTCTACCTTCCTCCAGTGTTCACGGTCACTCTTCTGACGCTCACATTAAAGTCGGGGAAAATGTTTCAGAGTTCGTCGCCCCTCTCCCCACTCCCAGTGTCCACGGTCATGTCTCAGATGCCCACATCAAAGTCGGGGAGCATGTTTCGGACGTAGTCGCCCCTCTGCCCTCCCGCAGCGTACATGGTCACAGCTCAGATGCCCACATTAAAGTCGGAGAAAATATCTCAGACGTCGCTCCAACGCTCCCCGCTCCCAGCATCCACGGCCACTCCTCTGATTCTAATATAAAAGTAGGAGAGTTTGTGTCAAACACGCATGAAGCGAGACCTCGTTGGAGTAAACATGGGCACGCCTCAGACTGCATGCTTCGATCAGGATGCGTGGTGTCTGGAGCTCAACCCGCCGCGTCCGCTCTGCCCGGAAGCTCTTACGGTCACTCGTCGGACTCAGCGTTGGGTACTGGATGTTTAGTTTCAGGAGACGAACCCAAACGTTCTCCTCTACCCGGCAGCGCGCACGGTCATTCTTCAGACTCAAATTTAGGCGTCGGATGCGTTGTGTCCAAAACGGACCCACTTCAGTCACCGCTACCCGGCAGCGCCTACGGCCACTCCTCTGATTCGACGCTGGGGGTGGGTTGCGTGGTGTTAGGGACGGAACCGCAACCCTCTGCACTACCGGGCAGCACTTACGGCCACTCATCGGATTCTTCACTTGCAGTCGGCTGCGTGGTGAAAGGCAAAGACGTCTTAAATCAGCAGAAGACAGAAGACAATGAAGATGGTAAAGGTAATGAATAATATTTAAGTGATACATATTTTGCAGTTGTGAGGCATGCCTAAGTGCCACTTAGTAAGCTTGAGATAATATAAGATGTTAAGATCTTTGATGCAAATGTAATCTAGATCAATAAACTCACTTTATTTTTATTGCATCAACTCAAGACACTAGAGAATAACTTACATACATAGAGGAGATCTCGACAATTAGAGATAAAGAATAAAACTAATGCATTAAATCGAAGACCAGAAAACAGAACAAAGTGCTTTTACTCACATAGTTCTTCATCAATACTTCTGTTTTCAATTGCGTTTAAATTGCTGTAATCTTTTCTTTGACATAAACTGAATTAATTCTTATTCATATTTCATAAATTGTGTGCTTTGACCATGAGATTGTGATTTATTCATTTATTTTCTGTTGTTAAAAGCAAAATCCTTAACAGATAACTTAGATTAATGTTTGGTCTGCTCCTAGTGGACGCAAAGAATAAAAACTGCAGTACTGTAGGTTTTGGGCAGTCCCAAAATATATGGATTAAAGTCCCCTACAAAGACACAATTTATATGCCTCATTTTGACCTTTCATTCAAATTGTCTCCATGTTGGGCTTTTTGTTAGTCTATGTCCGTTTTCAAATGAGTCCTCCCAAATATTATTATGCCCATTTTTCTTTGATATCCAAAGTGTTGTCAGGGGATTCATGCCTTAGAGCTTTGTTTGTGTTTGCATCCACTGACTCTGCCTTTGCATTGAAAAGGCTGAAAACCCTAAATACCTTTATAGACTTTGATAGATAAATATGGTCGTTTTTTTTGTTTGTTTTTTTGCTCTGATGCATTGGTGTTAATTCTGCCTAATACATGTCACTGTAAATTGTGTTCTATGTGAAAGTAATTGTTGTACATCTCTCTTCAGGATCTGGTGAGCAGCTGGTTGAGTTCATGGGGTCCTGGGCAGCCGGCTGCGGTTTGTCCCCTGGAGAAAAGTCTGAGCAGGAATACCTCTTGGCTCTGTGTGCTCAGTACGAGGTGGAACAATACGAAGACTGCTACAACTTAATGGGTTAGTAGAAGACATATGACTCACCAAAGATGAATTGTTCCTTTGGCACAGAGTTAATGTAGGCAATGTGATGTTCAAGACACGAGCATTTTTTGTGCATGCTAAGGGGAATATGGGCAGTAAGGCCACAATTCTAGACACAATGTAACTACATATAATTGCCAAATTGGAGCATCTGAATAGAAGGAGGAGATGAATTGGAGTTATGTAGAATAATAGAAAATTTTAAGATGGGAATTCAAACACAATACAAGTGCATATTTACCTCCGCCAAGGAGTTTGTTTTCATCCCGGTTTGTCTGATTGTCAGCAGGATTACATAAAAACTACTGGCCTGATTTTAATTGGTGGAAGGGTGTAGCATGGACCAAGGAAAGACCCATTAACTTTGGGGTGGATACACAAAATATTTTTCCATTTCATTATTTTTTCATTACAGTAGAGATAGGGCATTTGTGCTGCATTCATGTGGTGTCGGAATAATCTGAAAAATTTGTTCCTGACTGGGACAATTCATGTGAATGCCCCCCCAAGTCAGAACGTTAATATTGCAGGAGTGCCCTTCTAAACTGTATAAAGTTTTGGTTACCTTTTAATAATAATAATATCCCAGTAGCAGAAACCTAAATGTATTTAAAGCCTTATTTCAACAATTCACGTGGGCTAATTTCACAGCACAACTGAAGTAAAGTAGGCACGTTGAACAAAAGTAAATTATTTGCCTCATAAACTGAATAAAATGAATTAATTTTGTCTCTTAAAAGTAATGGTCTTCTGCTTTTAGCAGTGCCATGGATTAAATACAATAATTCTGCCAAGACTGCTGCCTTTCCGAAATTAGATGAGACTAAACAAAAAGGGTTGTAGCCTGCACTAAAAATCTAGTCTAATCTAAATGGGTTCTCCTGATAGCCTGTAGTGTTAGTTGAGGAATATGAGCATATCTACATAGTCAAAGCTGAGTTGTACAGTATGTGCTGCCTGTTAACTCCCTGATGTCTCTGCAATAACTTAATGAGAAATGAAACATCTTGTGAAATAGAGCAAAACATGTCAAATTGCTGAGAGATGATAATGGTAACACCTTACAGCAGTGGAGCTTTACTTCATGTAAATTAAAACAAGTCTTTTTTTTTTTACATGTTCAGTGAGTGATGCATTTCCAGAGGCTGTTTAATATTTACTCCATCAGCATGCACAGAGGTTGTATAAAAAGCAGTGATATTTCATAAGGGTATTACGTCTGGTTTATGTTTGGGTGGGATGCATCACGTCTCGCTGAAGTAATATCCTGTCTTTTTCACTCTGCGTGTCATGCTGCTATTATTCATGCCAGCTCCCAGGGTCTCCATGAAATCAGTCAGCCGAATGCATCTTCCACACTACTGATCAAAGTCAGGAACCCTAATTATTTAGGGAGTGTTGCTATATAGAAGGCGGAAAAAATGACTAGAACAACTTACAGTATAGTGCTATTTAATGAAATCACCATGCAGTAAATACTATCCAGTGTGCAGCTCTTATGTTTTATTTTTGATTGACATGTTTTAAGACTTTACTTTTAGGGCTGCAACTAACGATTATTTTCAAGAACTGCAAAGATTAATTGATTAATCGATGAGTTGTCAACTATTAAATTAATCACCAAGTACTTTGATAATCGATACATCGGGTTGAATAATTTTTTAAAGACAAAAAGTCAAAATTATCTGTTTCCGGCTTCTTAAATGTGACTATTTTCCGTTTTGTTTTTCTCCTCTATGACAGTAAACTCAATATCTTTGAGTATCATCTTAGTCTTTGGGAAACACTGACGGACATTTTTCACCATTTCCTGACATTTTATAGACCAAACAACTAATCGATTAATTGAGAAAATAATTGATAAGTAAATAAATAAATAATCTTTTACATTATCGATTAATTGTCTAGCTCATAACATTTTAGAAAATAATAAAAGCCCAAGTTCACAAATGTTTTGTGCGATATTCAGAGATATTCAGTTAAATATCATAGAAGACTAAGTGAATATTAAGATTTGAGAAAGTGTAAAAGAGAATATTTGGCATTTTTGCTTAGAAAAAATACTTTAAACGATTAATCAATTATCAAAATAGTTGCAGATTAACTTAATTTGATCGACAGATTATTTCAACCCTATTTAGTTCAATCATTAAATAAATGTTTCAAACATTTATTTTTCATCATCCATTCTAGCAAAAATATTACTTGAATAATCATTTGACTTCTGATTGTTTTTCATTCGACTGTACATACATTTTTTTTCCTGCACTATTGAAAAATGGCCCAGCAGCTTTCTGCATTTGTGATTGAGATATTTATTCAGCAAACACGCCTGTCATGTCCCTCTCTCACAGCTTCGTCCCCCGAGTGTCAGCTACTGAAGCAGGTGACTCGGGGCCCCTGGGGCTTTCCTATGGACCCCACACTCCGCAGAGCCACCACCGCTGTCCAACTCAGCGAGATGGTTTCCCTGCCAGTTCTGATAAAACAGGCGGTCACCACCCCGCTCATCACACAGTGAGTGTCTGACTGAAATATACCTTGTTGTAGAGAGGGATTCAACACGTCACATTTGTGAGCACATTACAAGTTATTGTTTGTAAGTATGGGTATTGAGTTTCTGAGAAAGACATGATTATTTTGCCTGGAAGCCAAATACTATGTTTAGGAGAAATGCAGGTGTGAGGCTTTCACTGATCCCTTTCATTTTTCTTCCACTTAAACTGTCATTGAGTGCACTCTGCACTGGAGGGATAATTTGAATTCTTATTACTTTCCATCTTTGTAGGATCATTTTTCTGTTTAAAAATTCCATCAGAACTCCAGACAAGCTTGTGAGTCTTCATATGCAATGTTTCTGCACACTACGCAGTTTAGCCTTTGTGTGTAAATAAATTGCTTTCTCATCCCTTTCTGCACGCAGAAGGAGTGCAGTATATTTAAGGTTGGAGTTCATAGCCCTAAATGTTTATCAACATGATTTTATCCCATGCTTAGACGGCACTGTGAAGTTTGCCGGAGATTTTTTTTATTTTTAGGCTATATCTTCCCTGCTGACTTTTCAGTTAAAGAGAGCCTCCCATAAATCCCACTGTTATATATGTGTGAATATTTTAGGAATAATTTAAAGCAATGGTATGGAGGAAGTCATCCAGAAAGTGAAAAAAAAAACCCACAAGTATATCCCCTGAACTTTTCTCCAGAGCTGATGTCTGTCATCCTCACAACCTGTATCAAATATGCAAGTCAGCATCATTTTCAGTCCTGATTCTTCTCTCCTTATCGTGGCCTTTCTCTCCTCCACCTTCCATCCCCAGTGTGTCTTTGGTGAACAAGGCGGTGGTGGACTACTTCTTTGTGGAGTTGGGGGTGGAGAGACACTTTGAGGCGCTGCGCCACTTCCTGCTGATGGAGGACGGCGAGTTCGCGCAGTCCCTCAGCGATCTGCTGTTCGAAAAGGTGACGCTCTTTCAGAAGTTTCGCTGTCATATCTCTGTGCAAGAAAATAAGGGTGATGTATTGTATTTATGTATTCATTGCATTCTCGGAGAGGACAAGAAAGGACATCTTGGAACAAGGCCAAATGTCCTTGTCTCTCCTTGAATGCAACACGTTTTAAACAAACACCTTTTCTGTTTTTGATTGATCAGCACTGCATGTGTTTAGTGCTTTTAGTTGCTTTTAGTCTGACAGCAGGCGCAGGTAACCTTGTAAACTCAATGATTGCATGCATAAACTACTAAGTACACCCTGAAAAATACCCTAGGCGTACACCAAAACTTGAGTACACAGAGTTAAGACATTATTTTTAAAAAATGTATGCGCCACAGGTGGAGGGCAGTTCTCTAGAGGAAGTTAACTGAGTCTCATACAAAATGTAGAGCCTGTGTGTATTGCAGTTATACCACCCATAGCGTGTCAAAAAAGTATTGCTGTTGTGAAATGTCCAAGCTAAACTAACCAGTCTGAAAGCTGCTCTAACTAATATTTTTTATATTAATAATGGACTGAATTAATTAGGGCTGAGCGATAATTCAACATGATAATTTATCATCTTTCAGTGGAATTGTATCGTGATGAAATCATATACTGAGATATCGTGATGTGCAACAACGTCGTCTAAATTGATAATAACAAGCACACGCTAACTCATATTTCTCAGAAAATCTGATGTGAAATATTTTGATGGAATATCATTTGAAGAATACAGTTTTGTTTTTATATCACACTATTACCAGTAGGAATGGGACGATACAAAAATTCCATGTCACGATTATCCTGGCCAAAATAATTGCGATTCACGATATTATGCCGATAATCAACGAAATATGAACCACGCTGGAATCACTTTAGCATACGTGTTTCTTTGTTGCTTCCTTTTTCTGTAAACATTCCGACATTTTTCTCATAAAATTGTGAGTTCTTTTCTGTAAACATTACGACTTTTTTTCTCAAAACATTACTTTACATGACTCTTTTTTTAAGAAACAAATATTTTTATTGCACCACAGATAGGACACTGTAGTAAACTGCATTTAATTTGTGAGGATATTCGCGATAGTCACAATTATCCCGATAACGGAAATTCATCACGGTTAACGTACTGTGAGTGTTTATCGCGATCCACGATAAAATTGATTATTGTCCCGTCCCTAATTACCAGAAAACATGCTATATTGTAATATACATTTATCGAGATATGAAATAACCTATATCAGGATAGAAGATTTTGGCCATATCACGCAGCTCTAGACTGAATAACTGTGTCGTGTGAAAGTGGTTGCTCATTGTGAAGAACCCACAGAGGAGTTTCACTGCCTTTCAACTCATTGTTTTGGTTTACGGTGCAAATATTTCCCTCGGGAGGTGTTAGAGCAAAAAACGGAGCTAAAGGAGAGTGAATATTGGCCTTGCATTCATCACAGGAGGCCAGAAACATGACTCCAAATGAATGATAATGTTGCTCTGTAAGTGCTAAATGTGTAAATAAGCAACTGTTTGCTAAGACGTTCAGCACATCATCTTTACGGAGGCAATATCTCAATATTTAGTTTATAGCCTTGCTTGTTGTGAACACAACATTGACATATCATCAGCACCTGTTAATTTGTGAACTTGTTATTGACACATCCAGCAGTTGCAGAGCAACATTATCTTTCCTTCAGAGTCATCTGGCCACCTGGTGAATGTAAGTCTAATATTCTCTCCACCGACTCCTGAGGCAAATATCTTTGAGTTTTTAGAGCTTTTTCGCTTAAAACAGATGCCTGCTGTGGCCGAACACAACGCTATTGAGCTGGTGAGAGCGAACCAAAATAGTGAAGTCGCAGGCCTGACGAATACTAAATGAGCTGAAAGTCTATAAAGCTCTGTGGAGCTGAGGGGAGCTGCAGATTCAGGTGATAATTCTCTGTGAGTTCGTCACGAGTGACACCTTTCACATTGTCGCATTGTTTTCACAAATCAATTCAATGCATATTTGTTATAAAAATGTCAATTATCTGCGCTGTAAAACTTTGAAGTATTTTATATCCGATGTCTCTTTTTGCAGCACGCGGTGCGTCCCCGCTTAGATTCCGAGACTACTTTGCGTGAAGCCCAAGCTTTCTGGCGTGTAATAACAAGCACAGCCTTCGCTAACACCTTGGTGCAGAAACACTCATGTACATCTGTCTCTTGAGGCTCATGAGACAGCAGGTTTTTGTTCCAGCCAAACACAGCACCAGCTGATCTCACTCATTAGCACACCTTCAACCGGAAAGCAAGCTTATTGTAATCAGCTACACGCAGTGTTTGTTTGGGATGAAAACCTGCCAGCTCTTGGGCCTTGATAGCACATTTTGAAAAGACCAATGACATGGTATGGGTAGTCATCAGTGGTGGACGAAATAATCAGGTTTTTTTACTTAAGTAAAAGTCACAATACCTGTGTTAAAAAAAGAATCTGTTACAAATAAAAGTCATGCATTCAAAATGTACCTAAAGTACTAATTTTGCAGAATGGCCCATTTCAGAATCCTATGTTTTATATTACTGAATTATAATTATTGATGCATTAATGTGTACATCGCTTTAATGTTGCAGCTGGTAAAGGTAGGGAGGTCATTTAAACAACGTTATATACTGCCGGTTAGCTTAACCTATAATAATACATCTTTAATTATTAGGTGATTTATATTTTGTATAAACAATCTAAATCTGCAAAGTAGATAGTAACATTGTAAATACAATATTGGCTTCCAAAATGAAATGTAGAAGTATAAAGTAGCATAACATGGAAATACTCAGGTACAAGTACTTCGAAATTGTACTCATGTACAGTACTTGAGTAAATGTACATACCCGTATTTCCTCAAATAGTGACGGGGGCTTTTATTTACCCAGAGGGTCCCAGGCCTTTATTTGAAGCAGGCTTGTATTAGAAGGCAGGTCTTTATTTCTAACTCCCTCTGTTTGATTGACAGTAACACTTTAGATGAGTACTCCAGAAAATGGCATGATTATATTGTTGAATTTCTAATATTAAAAGCTGTGGAAATATACATTATTCTTAATTGGCATGCACATGTGACAGCCACCAGGAGTTTATCCACCCTTGCTTTTCCCCCCCGGCCATTATTTAATTCAGGCTTTTATTTATTTGTGTCGGCCACGCCCCCCGTGCATTATTCTATTTGACTCCCAGCCACTATTTGAGGAAATAGTTACCTTCCACCACTGGTAGTCATCCATGTTTGACCTTTTGTGTATTTATCTTGACAAATGTCCTCCTCCACTCAGCTGGGCAGTGGCCAGACTCCCGGCGAGCTGCTGACCCCTCTGGTCCTGAACTCCATCCTGAGCAAGGCCCTGCAGTACAGCTTACACGGGGACACCCCGTTAGCTGCTAATTTCACCTTCGCCCTGCGCTTCCTCCCGGAGACCTTCCACCCGCATGCCCCCGATTCTCTCAACTGTCTGGAGCTTCGCTACAAGGTGAGGCAGTGTGTGTTTTAATGGAGTGGGTAACAGAGTGTGTACGCTTGCATGAGTGCGCTCGTCTCAGCGTGAGTGGCAGCTTGAATGTGACAACCTGTCATGTTTTGACAAACTGCTCTGGGTGTGGGAAAAGAGCTTATCACGCACTTAAATGGTTGAACCTTGTAGATTGATTGGAGTTGAGTCTTTTGGATGTCATGCACAGTGACTAATGCCACACATCCTGTCCTCTGCTCTTGTTCTTCACCTTCCTGACTGTTTCCCTCTCCTGCTGAATCTCCATATTGTACCTTTTCCCCCGAATCTCCTCCCTCTATTTCCGTATCTTTATCTCCTCAAATAAATCTTCTCCTCATTCTTCTTCCACCCCCCCACCCCCCATCTCTCACTACGCTGTCTTCCCTTCACAATCCTCTCACCTCCTTTA
>JAOVVB010009287.1:0-16832 GCA_028570985.1 Heterobranchus longifilis | reverse complement strand
CAGGAGGGATGAGGGGGAGGCTGCTTCCCCCTCATCTTCCTATACCCTCTAACCCCTTAGGGCTTCATTGTTCGTGTGGAGGTGTCGGAGTCCTATGATGTGCCAAATGCTTCTTTTTTTTTACCCTTCCTCTTCCTCTGGCTGCAGATTCATTGTAATTGTTATTCTCTATGTGCAGAGATGGCAGAAAGCATGCGTGACTTGCTGTGGTACAGAGAAAGGCAGTAGTTTTTTTGTGTACAGAGTACACAGGAGGCAGGCAAAGTGAGCTTTCCAAATGTGACAGTATGGGACCTTCGAGGCACAGACAGACAAAAAAAGAAAATCCACATGAATGCACATGCAAATGCATGAACACACAGTGGTTCAACAAAAAGAGTAAAAAAAAAACCATACAGTATACACAAAAGGGCATGCATTTCTCTCTCTCCTCCATGCACTCTCATACAAACACACAGCGTGACATGCTGTTTGTTTAGCAAGCAATTCACATAGGAATAATTAAAATGAGTGGAGTTATTGCAACACAGAATAATGAATCATTAAGTGTAAGCTGGAGCGACTTACATCTCACAGTGTTGTGCACTCACTTTTCACATTAACAGCCTCTTACAGGCGTCAGACAGCAGGACCACCATCTTTCATCTCCGAACAGAGAGGACACCAATGGAGCTGGGGGGGGAGGGGTGGGGGTGGGGGGGTGATTGGGATGCTGAAAGCACTCAGAAGAGGTGTGATACAGGATAGTCTTGGAAGATAGATTTTGAGGAGAAATTCTGTGGTACAAAAAAAAGTTAGGGAAGAATGATGGTTCCACAGGTCCTTGAAATTTTGTGAATTTGAGGAAAAGAAAAAAAAATCAAGGCCTAGAAAGTTTTGGGAAAAAGACATAAATAAATACGGGTAATTTCAAGGGTCACAAAAACACAGACTTTCACCCAGGAGTTCATATCCCATGTGAAACCAAAAATCTACAATATCTAACAAATGTAATTATGTTTTGTTATGCAACAGACACTTATTTTAATCCAAACCACAATCTTTTCCTAAACCTAGCCTTGTAGTTTTGTTGCCTAATAGGTTTGTATCAATTTACAAGGTTAACAAGGTGTTTAAAAAACGAAGATCATTCGGGTTGAAAGGTTGTACACATATTTAATTATAGTGGTATTAGTAGTATTATTAATAGTAGTATTATGTAATAGTTTGTATCCTGCACCTGTTGAAATTTGTTGGGATGTGTGTGCATTGACGGTGTTTAACACAGCGACTGTAATCCTGGAGAAAAAAACCTTTCCCTTGAACTGTAATTGAGAATGCAGTTTAGTTGTACGTGCTAACCCTGGATGGAGAGAACGATGGGGATGCACAAAGGACAGGAGAGGAGGAATTAGCAGAGGAGGGCATGGACACAGACGGAGGGATCAGGGTTGTGATTTAGGAATGATTTGTTTAGTTTGTTGCAGCCGAATGCCAGCGATGCACCGGCTGCTGTATTGGCCTCTGTGAGCATGTCCGACAGCCGTCCGCTTAGCTCGCTGACCTGCAGCGCAGCGCAGCGCCGCAGCCAGACAATTCTTTAATCGGCTCAAAAAAAGTTCCTCATCAGCAGGAGCACTGACTGTACCTTACCCAACACACTTGCAGCACTCGTCTTCTCTGGCCAAAATGTGCAGTGGCTGACTATGATCACAAGGTCATACCCTTGTTTGTCTCATCCATGCGTGGCAAGCACAAGGAGAGTGTTAAATGGAAGGGTACAAAACAACAAACAAACAAAGTAATTATGTAGAGTGCAGATGCAGCTGTAGCTGATGTAATAGTAACAGAAAGAGCTCTGGGTTTGCTTTTTTCTTGAGTCTCTGCATTCCAACAGTTCAGTCTTTCATCATTACATTTTACCAAAATTGTTACATTAACACTTTTCTTCAGTGTACTCTGCAAACATTTCAGCCAGTCTGCTTTTTTTGCGCAATTTAACGACCCATTACTGTGAGAGTAATTTTCTTGCCTCTGTAACTCATTATCACTTGTGAATTTACTGCCTTGTTTCAGAAGATTGCCATTGCCGTTCCTTTGTAGTTTGCTGTTTTGAAGTAGGTACCGCTTCCACTGCTGCTGTTGTGGCTTGTAAATGGCAGTAGATGCCCATCAACAGAGCAGCTTCTCTTTAAAGTGATGATCAAGGCATTGCAAATTCTATTTCCTTATTTTATATTTCCCACCCAAGTCATCATAAATTTATGGAGCTCCATCCATTCATTCTTCAGTAAAGAGCTACCTCTAATGACCCTTGCTCTGAACCTCATATCGCCAAAGTCACTGTCAAATGACAAGCAAGTGAGAGTGGCCGCACTTCAGGATCCCACGGGTAACAGAGAGAAGTCACAAAATTGTTGTGCCCATCTACGACACATATTGAAGTAGTTATCTATTTTAACCGGCAGTGTGATGCTTTATTGAGAGGGTAGCTGAGGCTGTTGGGAGGAAGGAAAAAGATGGAGGGGCTAAGTGACAGAGCGATGCAGCTGGATGTGAACTATTAGGCCACTCTAAAAAAGCTGCTAGCAGTAGGCCACTTAACAGATGCTCTTCTCTTGTCAGTAGATGATTTTTGAAGTGAAGAAGTGGAGTTGTGTTCCGCTCTGTTAAACTTTGCCATAACGTACATCAAGGCAACTTGAATGACGTTCTCGTAAAATCTTCTGAATTCATGAAGGCGCTCGTGTTGGATATCATGTTTTCATCTGTTTATTCTAGTATGATCTAAGTCATGGGCATCACCAAAGAGCAATGCCTCTATCCAGACCCATGACCAATTTCTGACAAATTAATGAAAATAAATAATAATCTTCATGGAACGTTGTTTTTTTTTCTGATAGTCGCTGCTACAGACTGTGAGCGCAGCTAATCCAGTTATTAAGGCAAGAGCTTCATTCAATTGAGCTAATCAAATCGATTGTTTACACAGTTTAGACGGTTTGCTAGATTAAACAACAGCTTAAAGAGAGATGTGACCAAAATGACAGCATGAAACAACTACCTCTGCTTCTTTCTGGCAACAGACTGTTCACCCTGATCTAACCAAAGTCACACTGCACACCTCCACCACATTTGGATTGACTTACAGCTGTGAGTCAACTTTCTCTGCTATGGATGTTTCAATCAGGAGATACTAGAGAATGAATTAAAGAAAATAGTTTAATGTGACAGAGGATAATGATCATTAGGTCTTGACAGAGGTCTTCGACTCAACAGGGAGATTTGCTATCGAGTGGAGCCAGACCTGATCGGCTGTATGAATGCACGAGAATGGCACCAACTCCATTCAAGCCAAGATTCAAACTGCTGTCACGACATTCACAGGCCCATTTCTCTCTAGGAATTGAAGTAGACAAAAATAAGTAAAGAAAGAAAAAGGGGCTGCTCAAAGCATTCTTTGTACTTTTTCTAAAAGAGGCACTTTATTATTTATTTCAGAGATTCTGTCTGTTTTCTGTTTCTTGAAGTGTAGGCCTTAAGTTGTTGGTGCTAGAACTACTTTTTATTTATGGTAAATATGGAAAGGTTTTGTGTCAATAAATATTGTTGAAATGATATGGGAATGCATGTTGTTGATAGATGAAGGCTATAGGACGCAATTTAGGCATAATGAGGTTCAGACCTCTGCTGGGAGATAATTTTAGTAACTGGACCCCTTTTTGAATTTTAATGGAATACCCCTTATCTAAGATGTTCAATGAATACTTAGATTACATGGAAATAGCATCAGTTAATTATTCAGGTCTACTACACAGAAATAATTGGTAGGTCTATCTTTAGACAACCATGGTTGGCTGAAATGTTGAACTACATGATGACAATAGTATTGATATGAAATAATGAATACACGCTCCAAATGGCAGGTCTGTGGTAATGAATGATGGATGAAAGTGTGCATATGTCCGTGGTCTCGAAGCTTTCCTGTCGGACAACAGGGCTGTGTGCACAAGGCTGTAGTAAGAGCGGTGCTCCGTATCCAAAGAGTCTCGAGTGTCGTTTCTGTTATACTGTGAAAAAAGCTTGTTGAATGGTGCTGAAGGATGATGATATGGTTAACTAGGCAAAAGGGCTTTTCACACTGCACTTAGCCCCAATCTAAGGGAGCTGGCTAACAAAGCTCTCACACTGGCACAATCCTGGGATGTTCCAAAGTGGGCTAACCCCGACTTTAGCTTAGGGTTTCCTGGCCCTGCTCCGGAGCAGGGTGAGCCCCGAGCTTATAGGGTTTGTAGGGTTATACCCTTTCTTATATTTTCTCTAGCTCTTGTTTTTAAAATATCTAAAATGTTTTGCTCGTTTGATGAACTTTATGTATCCACATTATTCTTGGATGGATCTTCATGGTTGAATGCACCATAAAGTAATATAATGTAATGAAAATCGATTAAACCCGGGGCTAAAAGTTGCCAGTGTGAAACAGGGCAGACGGCCCACAGACACCGTTTTTAGAAGCATTTTTGAAGGCCGTCACTCGCCCACACAGACTCCGTGAGACCCGCATCTCATGCTGACTCGTCCCAGTGTCAACTCTTAGCCCAGGGCTGAGGATAGACCTGGGTTCAGAATGCAGTGTGAAAAGCCTAAAACAAAGACTATTGTAACTTAAAGCTCAGGTAGAGTATTCTTTGTGTCATTGGGCAAAATAATAACCATAATATATCCATATAATATAATATCCATAATAACCTTTCAGCATATTGTAATTCAGGTGGTCTGACAGAAAACTTGACTCCTACACCTTGTCTTGGCTCTGTTTCAGGCTTTAGACGTGACGGACAAACTTTGCTCCAACCACAGCATCATTTCGGAGAGAGTGCGTTTCTATTGGCTGTTTGACAAACGCAGATGCGTGTGACTTTGGTAAAAGAAGCCAACGGGGCTACAGATAATTCGGCTAAACTATTACATAAGACTTTATTGTCATGCATCTATACATAGTGCAGTACAGTACATACAGGAACAAAATTGTGTAAAATGCAGTCCACTTTATTGTTCAGGGAGCAGACATTTGCTGTGAAAACAGTCGAGAGAACTGCTCTGCTTAGGACCTGCCATCTCCTCTCACACCGCCTCCAGAGTCCTCTTTATCGGATAGCAGCAGGACCAGATCGAGGCCGAAGCCACGGGAGCTCCTACTGCAGCCGTCCGAACGGAGGCGGAGGCGGTGTGAGAGGAAACGTACAGACGAGGCGGTATTAATGCTAGGCTTATCAACATTAAAATCATCATTTAGCACTGTGTTTATCGGACCCGGAGTGGCCGCTGGCTGCATCACTGCACGCTGCTCCGTGAGGCTAGTTAGCAGGCTAAGCTATTAGCAACATCTTCTCTCCATCTCCGATATGTTTCACAGATATTGACGTTATTGTCAGAGTCTAAAAGAGAGTGACAGACGCAATAAAACAACACAAACAATAAATTAAGTGTCAATATCGGCAAAGTGTCTCAGAGATGGAGAGAAAATGCTAATAGATTAGCCTTCTGTTAACCATAGTCTCACAGGCTGCGGCTAATTCAAGGTCATGTTGATGAATCACAGTACGTCATCTCAAAGAGTTTTACAGGTCCAAAAGTTTGCAAAGTAAACAGGACGGTAGTCCTCATTCAACTAGTTAGTTATGACATCGGGCCAAAATGAATGAATAGTACTCCTCTGTATGAACGATGTGCATGTGGTGGGAGGGGCTGGAGCTGCTGGACAAAGATAAGGAAAGGTAGTAAGCTTCAAAAAGTGGTCCCACTTCAAATTCTGGTGTTTTTTTGCTCTCTGCCTCCTGCACCTTTAAGCACAATGACCAGTGAGCCAAAGGGACCAATGGAGAATTGCTTTGTTGAACCCCAAGCTAAATTTCAAGGAAAATGAGATTATAGTGAGGAAGGGAATCTCTTGCTGAACAGGATGCCTGCTGATAGCTGCCTTCAACCCATTAGTAATCTGTGACCACACCGACGCCCCACTGGTAGGTAGACGAAGAAATCTTCTTTTGGAATGAGGCAACAGCTGCTGCCTAATATCATATGGTAGTGGGTACAACCATCAAATGAGTATTTAAGAGGTAAATTGTCAAAGAAATGAGGCCACCTCAGGGCAATCTACCCTCTTCATATGCTGCACAATCTTTTCTGCTTTGAAGGCTGTGTCTGAAGGAGAAGATTATGTATATCCTCAGTCATATTATATTTACGACAACATCATACAAATTTAATAATGTGGGACCTTGAATAGAAAATGACGGTTTCCGTTCTGAGTGTACCATTTTCTTGACTTGTGAAATGCTTGACTGTTTAAATTGAGATATTTCTTTCATGCCATGACAAAAACTACACAATTACATTATTTTATACTACAATTCAGTGTACCGGTTGCAGGGCTGGGTGACCAAAATCTTCTATCCAGATATTGGTCATTTCATATCTCTACCAATGTACATCACGACATGTTTTCTGGTAATTCACTCTATTAGCATTAGTTATTACTTTGCAGGACGGCTGCACTCACTCTGTTTTTGTTTCATTCTGCTAATCGTCACATTCGTGACGCCGTCGTAAATATTATGTTTGAAGTGTTTCCACAAATACACCCGACTTCGATGGTGCAATGTCGGCGTACATTTAGACACAGCTCGTTGTCCATTGAGCTCGACTAACACCGCTAACCGGGCTAAGCCGACTAGCATGCTACAGGTGACAACTGGTGCAAAGCCAAAACATTCAGGGTAAGACTTGCGCTCTAGAAATTCAGTTCCACGCGTGCGAGTATTAAACATAAACAGACTATTTAGAGGTGTTTGGGTCACGGGGTGTCCCGGACCAAACATCCTGTACTGAAACGGTTCTTATGAATACACATACCATTATATATCATGATATTGCCCCACCTGTCTGGTTGAGTATATTGTATGGCGAAAATACCAGAGAAAACTGCATTGCAGTATTATGGCACAATAGTAGGTGTGTATTATTCTGTCATCTTGCATTTGACCTGCTGAAGTTGTCGATATCTTGGGTCTTGGCCGGGCCTGAGATCTGCCTGCCAGCCCTGTAATGAGTATCCCTTGGGCCTGGACCTGAGCCTGAGCTCAAGGCTGCGTTAAACATGGATGCATGGATGGGGAGGGCCGGCTAAATGAAGGTCCTGGCAGTGAGCTCCCGTCCATACTGTAATCGCAACTCTATCTGGCTCTGCATGAGCAGGGTGATGAGCTCAGATTTCTCTTATCTGGGAAAGGCGTAGTCCAGAGGGCAGTCAGCTCAAACCCATGCGGTAATCCTCCCAGTATAGGGCTCAATCTACGGAGATGACACTTGGCTGTCATCCTTCTGCTGTGATCATTTTGACTAATCCTGCTTCAAACGCTTACCTTTAGCCACAGTGTCCTCGTAGACAAGCATCGCATGTTCTGCTTAATGTAAAATAATGAGGGCTTCCAACATGAATTTGTACTTCATGCAATTTTTCAATCCCCATTGTGTGTATGAACAGATACTAGCAAGTAATGAGTTACGCTAAATGTAAAGCAATTAAGATGAAGAATGGCCAGCATCCGACATCTGAAGCCAGTAGTTACTTTAATGTACCAGTACCAGAAATTTTGCTAATTTCCTGAAGTATTTATTGCTCCAAGTCATGTCATTCCAGATAAAAGGCTCTCTTCTCGAGTTTAGTGTGGGTTACTTAAGAGCTGTTGTCTATTTTAACAGCTGTTTAAATCATTCCTTAGACCACCAAATGCCCTGCATCTGTGCTGCGGTTAACCAGCCCCAGAGCACAGACAGACCGCGTTCTCACTCTGTGCCGTGCAGCTTGTGCCTGTGTGAGAATATCGTTTTTGAATAAGTAGTTGAGTGTATTTTTATCTTTATAGTACATGTTGTTAAGGCAGTACACTACAGGCAAAAACAATGTCTTCTTTCAGACTAGTGAAAGAAAACACACTTTGGGTCTGTAGATTTCTCCTAAATTCACCAAAAGCATTAGATAATGCCTCATTTTCATATTTAAACATAACATTTCTGAAAACTTGTAATAAGAAGACTAATTGTCTTAAAGAGCCCCTCTCGTGAAAATCAAGTTTTTAACCATGTTAACATGTCTGTATGGTGTTTATTTATGTTTTACAAGACATATATGAGTGAAATAAGCAGTCAACACCACGGCTGAGAATCTCTGCCTTGAAACTGCAGTGACACAACAACAGTCTCACAAATCTAGATTCAGACAGACAGGTTTCATGACATCATATGTCCAAGGAACCAATCAAGTCACAGATCCAGAATTTTTAATGAGGGAGAAGAGTAGATGTGCTCCCAGAGTTTTTTCTTTGACTTTTTTGTGGGAAAACCATGTTAAACAAAAGATTAATCAGCAGATTAATCATATTTACATATTTTAAAACAGGTCTGGAGTAGGTCTTTAATGGAAATAATCAACTGGGAGTGATTCATGGTGATATCTATTACTTAAAATGTTAAATCTTGCGAAATGTATGCCTTTTTACAATACATATCATTTAAAGGCTGCTTTCTCAAAATTAGTTTTTTTCTCTGAGCCAGTAATCTCCACTCCATACTGTATATCATTCATAGCCTGATTTATATAACATTTTATTCCTAAAAACTGTTTTTTTATGGCTGTTGACAGTATTTTCTGATTTATGAACTAATAAAAAGAGATATCCAACATTCCCTCTATTAAAAAACTTTGACTCTAATATGTCAACAAAATGAAACAAACATTTTGGACCTGGCTTCATCCAGTGTTCAGATTTCTGTTCTGGAAATGTATGCAAATTAGCTCATATTTATACAGATACATTTATTAAGATAATGCCTTATTTGCATATTTAAACATAACATTTCAGAAAACTTGTAATGCAAAAAAGAAACAACTGTTTTAATGTAAGTAATCAACTGGGGATGTTTCATGGTGTTTTCTATTAGTTAACCATTAGTGATTCTCTTTTTTTTTTTGTTTATTTTCCAAACCCACTGCTAGTATTTGTTAGTGAATTACAACCTATTTTTTTTACCGTGCATTTCAAATCAGTTATTCATTCCTAACAGGATGCTTGCCTGAGTAATCACTTTCCTACTTTTCCCAGTATGAGCCGTATCAAATCAGTGTCACATTGAGTATCTTCCATATTTGTTTTTCTAAGCAAAATAACTATGCCATGCAGCTATATTTGTCCCTCTGGAAGCATGGTATAGATGAAATCTAAGAGCAGCAGGAAATAAATATGTAGAAGCTATCTTTTTGAAGAATACTTACTAATTATGCTGAATCTTATTACATACGGAGATGACTCTGGATTCCCACAGTGCACTATTTCAATAGCTACTTCTGCAAAAAAAAAGAAGAAAAAAAAAAGAGCACTCAATGAAGATGTTTCATTATCAGAGATGCTGTCAACCTGGCGCGATTTCATTATTGCGGATGCTTCTAGCATAGCAGTGCCCATTTCTGTCTAATCAAATGTCTCTGTTTTTTGTGTCTTCTTCATGCTCTGTCTCTATGTTATCTGTTGTGATTGGTGTGTCAAACACACTACAGATAGAGAACACTGTAAGGCCCTAATCTCTGTTTCAAATTCCTTGTCAGCACAGTTTAAAGCTAATTGGATTTGCTCTATGCTTGAAAAGGTGCAAGGATAAGCAGAAATATGGGGTTGATATTTGGGGTTGGAGGGGTGGGGGTGGGCAAGAGAGGCCTGTCAGAATACAAAATGGAGGTGTGGGATGTATAGCTGCAGGCAGTTGTGGACCAGATGGGAAAGACCCCTGACCCTGATTTCCAGACTGTCACAGATGTTGACACCCCGCGGATTCAGCTTGTCATTGTAATGCCAACATTAAAACCCTCAATGTCACTCTGTCCCGCCTGGAGCTTAGGACACACCTAAATCTAGACACAGATCAGGAATGCATAAAATATCTCACAGTGTAGCTAACATTGGTCAGGTGACCCAAACGGTGATCCCAGATCAGTTCTGCTATTCCTAGAGCTTCATGAATGCGAGCACGCGAGGCTCGTATCACATATCCATTAAAGCTCCCAGTCTGAATGTGTCAGCTTTGCTGTGATTTGTGGAGACAATCACATCTCACAGAGGCTGCCTTTTTGATGATTTCTTGGAAGAAGCTGAAACCATTACAACAAAAAATGAAAAAAACCTGAAAACAATGGTGATTGAAGGCAAAAATAGCATCTATTAATGAGGCAACTAATGATAGACAAATCATAATTAGAATGCATGGCAGTAATACTCTTCTGACTGTAGCTGTGAAGTCAGTCCCTGCATTTTTCAATTCCTTGGTTTAGTGGTTAGGGGATACATAAAGTATGAAGCATTATGTTTACCAGCATGAGCTATTACAGCAGATTAAATTCCATTTAGCCCCACATTGTAGCAGAAGGCTGAAAGTGTCGTGTTGTGAATATTTGCTCAAACATTATCCTCAAATATATGTTTTCCGTCCCTCAGTCACCTTGAGTAACAAAATGCTTGGTTGTAATGAATTGCAGTATGAAATCTGAGCTGATAATATGAATTTTAATGTGGATGCAGCACAGAGTCAGAGAGAGTGGAATTGTTGAACCTGAAAGTCACATGGTACCAAAAAGTAGTTTAGATAAAGGGCAGCGAGACCTTTAACTCCAGTCCTATTTGCTGGGCTGCCTCTTGATAAACTGGCATGAGTCATAATGCTGGGGCTGCTTCTGTGTGTGTGGACAGCCCAGATGTCTCACCCTGTGGTATTATCAGGAATACCAAATTATTATGCCGGCACTGCATTATCAGAGAAATCTGGACAATTCAGAAATGTTGCTGGAATAAAATGTTGGCGTTTCTGCAAACCACTGATATGTTACCTTTGTACATTTCGTATTATATCAACATTTCTAAAGAGACATAGTTCAGAACACATGTATAGTGTATGAGCTGAGTTTCTCATCAGGAGGTGGAGGGGACGGTGTGAAATCCAGGCAAAATGGCTGCCAAGCAGCTGTTCAAGACCAACAAAAACGGGTATTTTTTTAACGAGAGGTGGGGACAAACGAGTTATGCTAACTGTTGATTTGTGTTAATTACGCTGAATACGTAATTTATGTAACAAACCTTATTTTAACCAGAACCACGATGCTTTTCCTAAACTTGCCCAGATAGTTTTGTTGCCGAAAGGAAACAAATGTCCTTATTTTAACCCAAATCATAATGTTTTTTTCCGAAACTTACATTTGAATTCACAAAACTGCGACCATACATGTAGTGAAGCATCACAGTTTTTGTGCACATACTTGGTGCACTGCAATCATAGTAAATAATTTGTGTAGTATATACAAAACAAATGTAACATATCTGTTGTTTGCAGAAACTTACAATGATTGGAAATGTCCCTGCACTCTGAATGCCTTCGCAATTCGTTAATCTGATGGACTCTTCAGCCGTCACAAACTGCCGTTCGTTTGTCATTACGTGAGGTGCTGGCTTGTTAAAGTAGATGATGACTGTGTGTTATGTTGAAAGAGCTAGTCCCCCTTCCCCCTGATGCTTTCTTCTGCTTTAACATTCTGTGCAGTTGCTCTTTGCCTCCACCTGTGATGTGGCACGAATACCACAGTGGAGACAGACTGGAGCCGAGCACACGCTCTGAACAGGAAATAAAACTCCTGACTGACTGAATTAGGAACGGCTGACCCAGCTCGCACAGATTCCATGTTTTACGCCTGCACGTAGACAGACAGATAAACCCACATGCAAAAAAACACAAAAAAAACAAGGCCACACACAGACAGAGTGACATTAAGTGCACTTTGACAGCTTGGTGTGAGTGGCCCGGTCTCACAATCGGGTGTCAAGAGAAATGGTAACATTTGACCCACCGCTCAGACAGCTGATGATGAATCATTGCATTTTGATACTTGACCATGATTTCCCCTCATCCAGACCACTTCATATTCCGCCGTTGAACTGTGAATGTATTAATGGCTTTACGGACATGCATGAGAATTAGCTTACTATTTCTGTGGAGTGAACACAGCGTCCTGGAAGGACAACGTAGAATTTTTTATTCATATGTGAATTTGAATCAGTAGAGTAAAGAAGTTACTGAGGCTGTTTTCTCGCTCAGCTGAAGGTCAGTGTGTGAATAGGGAATGACAGGGGAGAGAGCATGTGCGAGTGTGTGCAAGAGAGAGATGACTGCATAAAGTATACAGTAGTGTGTGAGTGTGAGTGTGAGTGTGAGTGTGGGTGTGTGAGTGTGTGCACTGAAGAGAGAGAGTGGAGGAGAGCTACTGCATTAAGTGTAACTCTGCAGGCAGAAAGACTGCCTTAGCCCCATATCTGGTTTCTCATGTGGGGGACACAGAGTTAAAGATCTCCTCTGTTCCCACCGTGCTGTGTGTGTAACAGTGCAGCCGTGCTTTGGGAGTGACAGAGTCTTTATATGAGGTCCACTGTCACTCCTCTGCCACAGCTGCAGAATATTGCTTTTTACCTGGCGGAGTCTGTGAGAAAATAATATCAGATGTAGCACGGCTCAGGCTCGCTTAAAGGTATAATATGTAACATTTCTGCACTGAAATGTCCACCTATTATGCCAAATGTTTCCAACAATGTTCAAACCCAAAGACATTTTATTCAAGGTAATGATCCGCTGCATGTGGTCGCCTGTCAGTGGCGACATATCCCCTTTGCGCATGTGTCAGCATTATGGTCGTCTGCCAGAAGCTGTCATAAATTGCTGTTTCATGCAGTTTTAAGCCAGTTTTTTGCAATACACTTTTTAGATTTGGGTCGTTTTTAACTATATATTTAACCAGATGAAGGATTTTAGTCATTGGATACCTCGGTCTTAAGTTATCAGAGAAAAAAGCTGAGCAAACGTTAGTGGCAGCTCGGCTTGCAGCCCTCTGCAGGCGAGCCAAACAGCATCGGAGAAACACAGATTTTTAATGTGAAACTGCTTTATTCAGCGTTTTTACTTGTTTTAATCACCGGGTCCATTTGTTTTGGAGAGGAGGAGACCTCTGCGGATAATTCGGCTCCCAGTAAAAACCTCCTGAATGATAAACACTGAAGGAATCCTAACCAGGAGAAGCCGGCTGCAATGACAGAACATTACAAATTGTTCATTTAACAAGCAATTATTCAAGGTGTCTCGAAGAAGTGATAATGTTGGCAGTTTGTTCATATGTGCATAGAAGTGGTTGTGCCTTTAATGTGGAACTCTGTTCCCTCCTGCAATGGCATAAACAGTCGCCCTCGGCAAGCTGTTTTCCATGCAAAACCTCCCATTACATGAAGTAACGTTACTGTTTGATGTGTGCAGATTAGGATTTCAACACTCGGAAGGAGAAGCGGATATTATATTCCATTGCCATGGGTGATAGGTCAGAGGAAAGCTATTTTCTGGCCTTAAATCATTTTGAGGGAGACCTCGTGCTCTTGAAAGTGATGTAAAATTGATGACTGACTGGCAGAGTGGCTCACATTTCCTTCCCAGTGCCCTCTGCCTCTGAAGTTTTTGGAGCATGTCATGGCTAATCTTGTTAGAATTCATATTCAATCATTTCCTCAGAGAAAATACATTCATTTACGCTGCTTATTTACATAGTGTATTTTTATATGTATAAGCAGAGACAATGAATAATGTTCAACTCATTAATGCTCTGCATAAATTGCTTTCGCCTTCTTCATTATGTTTTGGGATTTGTGGTGAAACAAAAAATTATTTTCATTTAAATCATCCACGGGCAATTTTGTACCAGTATCACGCTGCCAAAAGCACGACATGGGGTGCAAGAATATTGAGTTAATTTATAATCATCTGTCCTCAAAGGGAATGCGCAGAATTGGGAGCCATCAGCACGAAATGTGTAAGTAGGTGAAATCAGAAAAGTAGCCGGAGCCAATTTCAGCTCGGACTCTGGAGAGACTTACTGTCTGCAGATTTTAATTAAGAATAGTTGGCAGCTAAGCACATGCTCTTTTTCTATGTGTGTAACAGATGTGTTGGAAGGTTGCAGATACTCAAAGTAATAGATTACTATTTGGTAAGCATTAATATCAAATAGTTTTAATGTTGTCTACATCTTGTTGCTGGGGGGCTGCAAATTCCATTTTCTGCTTGAGAAAGCTATAACCCATGGGATTTCACAGAGAATGTGCTGTACTGCTCGATGTATGTTTAAATTATGTCTGGTGTGTGTGTCCGTTTGCAATTATATGTTTGTGTGTATCAGTATATTCTCGGCGTGTCTCTGTGGGTGGATACTTTGGGTATCTTGTAGGCATCGCCAAACTAATTTGCTATTTATTCACAAAGGTGTATTAGTCTGGAACCTCTCAGTTCATTTTTTATTTCCAAGGAGCGTTATCCACGGCGCAGGCCAAAATGTCTTTGGATGCAATTGAATAGAGCTACAACCAATCAGAGCAACAGAACGTGACCGACAACCAACCAGTCAATGCCAGTTATGTTCCGAATCTACATTCTAGCATGATGCTTCTGTCAGTCAATGCCAGTTAGGTTCCGTAACTACATTCTAGCGTGACGCTGCTCCTTATACCTGCCCCATATTAGATTGAAATAGTTGTGATTGGATCCACTCGGTCCTGTGCTACTGGAAATCTGTCTGCACGGGAGAGGGGCCAGACGTATCTGCCAGAGCAAATGAAACATGAGCTCAGCAGATACACCTGGTTACCAGGCTACGTATTTTGTGTTCATCCACAAAATTATTTGTGTTGCAGAATGTGCTAATTCTGAAACATACATACGAATATTGTTTTGGCAAGAAACCTTATGCTTTTTAGATGATCTGACAGTATGTTTCAGCATTTAGCAGGCGGTGAAAGAGACTCCTCTTGCCTTGTGCCACACCATTTAAGCAGCTCTGTAGACATCTGCTGTTTTCATTCCCCCAGCCATGGAGGTGAAGAGGCTACGTGCGCTGCTTTGTGTTGTTTACATAAAACATCCATTCTTCACTGCTTGCTGTATCATATCTTCTCATGCTTAGAGTACAGCAGGAATAGACTATATATATATAAAAGTAAAGACATGCAGAAATTGGTATGTCTTACAAGTGTGATTTTATGTGAGTCTTTATCTGTTGCTTTATCAGCAGTTGTTGATTCATATCTGGCGATTGCCCCACAAACACAATGACATGGCAGCTGCTTCTTTAGAGGAGGGCATTAATCCGCGGCAGGGCAGTTCCTGTAAAAATGAAGGAGATCCAGGGCATTTTGCCACAGTCTGCTACCTTTAACTCTCCTCTCCTCTCCTCTCCTCTCCTCTCCTCTCCTCTCCTCTCCTCTGAGGATGCAACTCTTTGTTGGTCTGTTGCCCCGGCTCTCTGGAGGGCAGCGACAGAGCGGCTGCTCATGAATGACCACGGCCATATTGACAGTGTCTGCGCCAGGGGCCAGACCCCCATGTCCCTAGTTCAAACACACACACACACACGCACACACACACACACACACACACACACGGACTAGTAAGGGCGTGCCATATTGTGGGGAGGTGCTACCCAGCTGGTGGGATTGGAGCTGAACTCTGGCGGGCCATCTTCTGCTCTCTGCAGGTTTCCACCATACTTGGATCTTTTTTTTTTTCTCTCTCCCCGCCCACCTCTCTCTCTCTGTCTCTCTCTTTCTTTCTTGTCATATGTGGGCATACAAAAATTGTTTTAAGATGAAATTATGTTAATGAAAAGATAGTAGGCTGTATGTCATAGGCAGCTCAAGATCATGCCGTCATCAATACGCTGAACAACAGCCTGGAAGACGGAGATGAGATGTCTTTGTGGTGCACAAAATGGGAAAGCTCCTCGGGCATTCTGTTGTGCCTTTAATCCGTCCTTGCCTTTGAATCCTCAGCCAGGAGCCGTGGCGCAGTAGCACGAATATTGTATCTTGCGCTCCCTCTTGTCAAACTCCAGATCTCTGTCTCAGCACAGCAGCGCAGCGCAGCCCGCCTTTGTTTGCATTTCAGCAACAGCCAACTGAAATATTGATGAACCCCATCTGACCCCTCATCGCTGTGTCAGCAGTGTCGTTAATGTTCCTTCAGAGAGGCCTCGTGCTCATCTGCTTATTGACTAGCGCTCATGTTGGACAGACTTCACATGATGCAGACATGTGCTGTGTGCGGCGCCAGCTGTTTCCCACCCTCTTGGGGGTTAGGAGCCAGAGATGAAACCGTGATGTTGACCTTATTCACTGCAGAGACTCACCCTTTAATCCCCCTACATGGAGAGACGGAGATCATACACTGATTTGAGCTGGTGACTGATTTGCCGCAGACAACATGCATTCATACCCTCCACAGCCATGCTGACAACACACGGAGAGAAAGGGCATCTCTTTCTACCTGATTTTTTCCCCCTCACGAGCTGTTTGTGTTTTGTGTTGTTTGTTGTTTACACGGCTAACAGGTTTTTAAAAAAAATGGCGGTTGCCGGTACTGCATTGGCTGTGTTTGACCAATTGACGTACACTTTCGTCTCTGGATAAATCACTGTCACTCAGTGGCAGAGGACCAAGGAGCTAAAAAAGTCCCTCACAACAGTATTCTAAGTACTACGATCATTCGAGACTTCCCTCCCCTGATGTAAGGAGTTGTTGTATGTAGGGTTGCAAAATTACGGTAATATTCAAAGTTGGAAACTTTCCATGGGAATTAACGGGAATATATGGGAATTAACGGGAATAAACAAGATACTTTTGGGTAATTAATACTAACTGTATTTACCTTGTCATATACAGACATAAATA
>JAOVVB010009270.1:316-16833 GCA_028570985.1 Heterobranchus longifilis | reverse complement strand
CAATTGGGTTAGGTTTGTGTTTAAGCGTTTAGGGTTAGCCCTAACCCTCCAATATCAGTCAAAATAATCGCAATTTGACATTTTTTCAAAATCGTTCAGCCCTAACACTGACGATACACAACTACCTCATAGAACGCCTCTTCAAAACCTCCTAACTATCCCTTTAAGTCACAGTCTATGTATGTAATCCGTTTTTCTCACCTTTCCTCTCTCCACCTCTTTGGTCGTCATGACGATGACTCGTGAGTTCTCCTGAAACACCATCCTCCAGAAGTCACTGATGGTGTTCTGCAGGCAGCCCTGCGTGGCGATGTAGCTCTTCTTCACCTTTGTGCTGTTACACTTCGGGTCCAGCTCCGGCTGCACGCACACACACACACGCACACGCGCACACACACACGCATGCACGCATGCACACACACACGCACACACACACACACACAATCACACAGACATTCAGCTGAATACTGAAAAACAATGAATGAGTCAAAACAAGAGCACAAAGTGACTGAAAACACGTGCTGCAGAAAAAAAAAACATCAATACAATTCCACATCTTATACACAGGGTTCGTACAGATTCTTTAAATTAAAATGCAAACACTTTCAAGGCACCTAAACCAAAAAACTCCAGTGGCCGGTTGCACAAAACACTTTAAGTTTTCTCCTTAAATATGACACGTCAGGTTTAGTTTCTCCTCAGCTGAGGGACTGACTTGTAAAATTGTACAGTTTCCATGGAGACCGTTTGTTTGCACTGTGGCTGATGTTGACGTCAGTATGAATGTTTACAAAAACAAAAGATTAGAACAAATGCAAAACAAAGATGTATATTATTTAGTTACGTTTCATTTTCTTCTTCCTCGTATAAACTCGGACATGTTGCGGTAAAGATCGCACATCATTTTTTTCCGCTTACTTTGGCTGCTAAGGTCTTTTGTGCAACGGTTTAACCGACTTTAAGGGATTCCTTAAGTAAAAGACCAAGATAAGAGAAAACCTTAAATACTTAAGTAAGGAACATTTTAAGGAAACCTTAAAGAAAATCTTAACTTAAAGGCATTTTGTGCAACCGTGCACTGAGTCTCGAGGCCTTTATCATCATCTCATTTTTTACTACAAATGCAATTACAAAAAATGGTAACCATGGTAACCTGTGCCTCAGCTCTAATGTAAACGCACCACGGATGGGTGCGTTCTCTGGTCGAGCTTTTGCTGCACGCCGCAGTTTGGGTTCAGACGCGAGGAAGGAGTGCATAATAATAAATAATAATAATAAAAAATCTCACATACTGTTGTAGCATACTAAATAGCATGTTAGCGTGAAAATTAAAACATTTTTCAAGGACTATATTTGAATTTAAGCATATTCCTAACCTTGAAAACGTTAGAATTTTCCACAGACTTTGTACGAACCCTGAGTACATATTATAAAGTACAGAATAAATGATGATGTGTCCCTGAGAATGAAGTAAGTTTACCATGACAGCAGATACTACCATGATGATATTGGCGTTGATGTAGTCGGAGCCGGGCTCATTTGGGTCCCTGTCATTCAGCACCACACGCGTGTGGTCGACTGGAAACAGAAACAAAAACAGGACAGGGTTTTTTTTTTTAAATGCCCTCGAGTGAAAGAGAAAGGTTTGTTATATTAGTGAAAGAACAGCTGGGGGTTTTCTCACAAGGCAGAATGTTCTTGTATCTGTTCTTGTTTTTGTTCTCGACTCTCTGGCCCTCTTTGCGACTGTAGAGCAGTTTGCACTCCTGTTGCTGCAAAGTCTGGAGGAAAAAAAGAAAGAGAGAATCAAAACTCAACATGCTGTTTCCAAACAACAACAGATGATCTTTAAGACGGTTACCACTAGAGACGGGACAATAATGGATTTTATCGTGGGTCGTTAAAAAACACTCACAATAAGTTGATCGTGGTGAATTTCTATTATCGGGATAATCGTGAATATTTTGAATATCCTCACAAATTGACTGCAGTTTACTACAGTGTACTATCTGTGATGCAATACTGATATTAGTTTCTTTTAAAAAGTCGTAATGTTTTGAGAAAAAAGTTGTGTTTTAGAAAAAAAAAACCTCCCAGTTTTATGAGAAAAATGTTGCAGTGTTTTGATAAAAAGTCGTAATGTTTAGAGAAAAAAGTCGTAATGTTTTGCGAAAAAAAGTTACAATTTTATGAGAAAAAAGTCCTAATGTTTTCAGAACAAAGGCGGAATGCTTCGACAAAAAGTCGTAATGTTTTGAGAAAAAAGTCGTAATGTTTAGAGAAAAAAAGTTAAAATTTGATGAGAAAAAAGTTGCAGTGTTTCGATAAAAAGTCGTAATGTTTTGAGAAAAAAGTTGTAACGTTTCGCCAAAAAAAAGTTAAAATTTTCTGAGAAAAAAATCCTAATGTTTTGAGAAAAAACTCATTATGAAAAAAGTCATAATGTTGACAGAATGCACAATTTTATGAGAAAAAAAGACGTAATGTTTCGAGAAGAAAATTGTAATGTTTACAGAAAAAAGTCGCATCAAAGCAAAATGTAAGGTAAAGTGATTCCAGTGTGTTTTATGGCCATTTTAAGCAGATTTCGTTGAATCGGCCAGGAAACTTCCAGTCGGTGCATCTCTACAAAAAACAGGTGATCTGCAGCGAGACAACAACAGACACACTCACCTCAAACTCTTCCCAGAAGCCCTGTTTGACTTTGTCTGTAGCCTCCGCTAGTTTGCTCAGCTCCCGAACTCGACTTTCAATCTCTGCAGCGTTAATACGAGTAGTGTTCAGAGGCTGCGGAGGACAGCAGGACGTCAGCGCCAGAAACCACAAGCAGGAAAATCACGAAAATACGGTACCGGACATCAGAGCTACCTGTTTGAGCTGAAGCACGGTGCCCAGAGTTTCCACCATGGGGTTTTTTTTGTAGTGCTCTACCAAGTCTGTGAGGGAGTCAAACTTCTCCCCTCCGCCCACGTCATACTTCAGGTCATGCTGAAGAAGAAGAAGAAGAAGACACGTGTGAGAAACACCATCGTAAGATAAATAAAAAACATTCACATGCACAACAAAGCAGAGCTGAGAGAAATCACAGTTTACATGATGCACTGTGGCCACCTGGTTACTGTAAATCCATGCATACTTCAAATAAATCAGCACTGATGTATTTCTCCCGACTTTTCCACAGTGAGAGAACAGACTGTACTGAGAGCACGCAGCTTTTCTTTACAGCACAGATGTGTCTGAATCTTCCACTGCACGAACTTAATGACCCGTAACTGAAGGTGTAGCCACTGTCACCGGTTCTGCTGCTGCTTCCACTCTACTCCACTTTGAGAGTCAATTTAGGTGTTGCTCAGGAGACAAAATCCTCCTCGAAATATACATTTTAAAAAGTATGTTTTTGCTGCCTTGTTATGCATTTGAGCCTGTGAACTGTAGACTGTTTGAGAGTATGCTACAAGTTTAACCCTCTGAACGCCAAAACCTGACGGCGGGTTTGAAAAGCATGTTTTCTTTAAAAGAATCGTCAAAATGACACCGTTTATCACAGCCAGAAACTGTAATAACAAACATTATAGTCTGACTTGCATCTTTCCGACGGTCCTTGAATGCATCGTCTGCAATACAATCAAAATCGTTTTGTGGCAGACTTTGTGATATCAGCAAATATCGTATCATTTTCCAAAGAATCGATATAATATCGTATCGTGATAAAAGTTGTGATTTACAGCCCTACGCTACAGTGCCGTTAACAGTCGTTCCCCGGCTGCAGTGACGGTGCAGAGACGCAGATGCGGAAGACCCGAAAACACTGACCAATCAGAGCACACTGGGCTTTTTCAGGAGGGGTGCTTAAAGAGACAGGCGTGAAAACATTTTCAAACAGCGGGTGAATACAGGTATATTCAGACAGACCGTATGAGAAAATCCAAGTATGAACCTGACAATTAGCACAATATGGGACCTTTAATGTGGTGGTATTCAATTCAGAGGGGTCTTCCGTAAAATATTACAGAAATATTAAATACGTTTGACCTGGTAAGATTACCATCATGACTTTTATTCAGATGTTAAACATGTAAAACTGCACGACAAAGTGCACGTCTGAAAGAGGTTTCTGAAACAACTGTGCCGTTTTTTCTCCATTCCTCTGCAGGTTCATTGACATCCCTGCTACAAAAAGGACCTGAGGCCAGCCACTACACCAGAACATTGTGTCCATTCACCAACAAGACTTCCAGACTTTACACCAGGTTTGACCCTCAGAAAAAGAAAAAAAAAGAATAAATAATAATAATACAGAGCTTCTCCAGTCACCACAGTGAAAGACTCTCGTCAGACACTTCTGAGAACTCTGAGAAGTCTCCAGTGAGCAGCATGGTACCCCATCGGCATTGAATCTTCACCGCAGCCAAATTCGTGGACACATCATAGAACAAAATCCCTGAGGAACATTTATCAACAGGGCAGTGGAATATTCATTGAAGTACATTACCTTTATTATTTTTTATTTTCTTGTCCTTGTTATCCACCGTCGAGTCTGCAGGGGACGGTTCCTTGAAGATTTTTCGTACTTTTGTGGCTTGATTTAGACTCGTCAGGAGGTCTTTCAGAAGTCGCTCCCTTTATCTTCTTTACTATCGTCTGCTATGATGCTGTCCAGGGTTATATTCCAGCCAAGTATCTTTAATGACAGCTCGCTGCTAAAGAGTCATGACTTCACTGAGGTTGAGCCAGGCTGTATTGTCCACTGGATTCTTTCTCTCATTTCACTGGGTGAAACTTTACAACTCCAAAATCTCTGCATACACACACAAAGGACGGACGTTGTGAAAAAGCATGAAAGTCGACTGGAATGTCACAGAAGAGACGACAGAGATGAGCTGACTGTCTTTACTCATTGACCGAAGGTCATGATGGTGAAATGTGGACATTCTGGACGACTTAGCTTATAACTTATGTTTTTTATGTGGTGCCAACATAGACTAGAAGAGTAGTTTTTGTCAATGAACCTCACACATCTTGTACACCAACCTAATCGCTAGAATAAATGTTGGCATTGTACGTTTCTGCAAACCACAGATATGTTGAAGCTTTACGTTTCTTTTTTTTGTATTTCATGTTGTGACAAGGCTATGGTTAGCGTGTGGTAGGTTTAGGCACAGTTATTTAAATACACGTTTTTGTCACCAGCTAGAAATGTCCAGACTTCGTTAAAAAACTCCTGTTAAATGTCCCAACCTCTCGCTAAAAAACACAGTTTTTTGTCGCCACAATCACGGCTAGAAATGTCCAGACTTCTCATTAAAAAACCCCCGTTGAATGTCCGGACCTCTCGTTAAAAAACACCTGTTTCTGTTGCCAGAAGAACAGCTAGATATGTCCTGACCTCTCATTAAAAAAAACACCCATTTAATGTTCTGATATCTCATTAAAAAACACCTGTTTGTGTCTCCAGAAGAATGACTAGAAATGTCCCCACCTCTCGTTAAAAAAACACCCTGTTAAATGTCCCAACCTCTCATTAAAAAAACACCTGTTTGTCGCCAGAAGAACAGCTAGAAGTGTCCCGACCTCTCGTTAAATATCACCCGTTAAATGTCCCGACCTCTTGTTAAAACACACCTGTTTTTGTCACCACAACCACGGCTAGAAATGTCCTGACCTCTCATTAAATAACACCCGTTAAATGTCCCAACCTCTTGTTAAAAAACACCCGTTAAATGTCCCGACCTCTTGTTAAAAAACACCTGTTTCTGTCACCACAACTATGGCTAGAAATGTCCCGACCTCTCATTAAAAAACATCAGTTTCTGTTGCCAGAAGAATGGCTAGAAATGTCCCGACCTCTCGTTAAAAAACATTTGTTTCTGTCGCCAGAAGAACGGCTAGAAATGCCTCGACCTCGTTAAAAAACACCGGTTAAATGTCCCGACCTCTCGTTAAAAAACACCTGTTTCTGTCGCCACAACTATGGCTAGAAATGTCCCGACCTCTCATTAAAAAACATCAGTTTCTGTTGCCAGAAGAACGGCTAGAAATGCCTCGACCTCGTTAAAAAACACCGGTTAAATGTCCCGACCTCTCTTTGTTGGTCTCGAGCAGTCCACCGTCCCCTCCTCCTGATGAGAAATTAAGACTCATGCACACGTGATCTGAACTAGGTCACTGTAGAAATGTTGATATGATGCGTATGAAACGTACAAATGTAACATTCCTGTGGTTTGCAGAAACGTACAGTGCCAACATGTTATTCTGCCGACTGGGCTGTACACGCCACCGGGAGCATTTATCAGATGTGGACCCCTGGCTCATTTTAATGATCTATACACACATACATACATGTGTGTGCGTGTCTGCGTGTGTGTGTGTTTGCATCTCTCCATGTGTGAATATGTGTGCCTGTGTGTGAGTGTGCGTGCACATCCAGAGATACACTGTGAAATAAGTCATATCCGATGCATTATTCATACTTGTATATTTTTGAGACACGCCCAGACCAGAGCCCACCATCTGGCAAGAGAAGCATTTGTGATTTTACAGATGTTGGATTTCATTTGAGTCTTCACGGATGAATCCTGGGTTTGTTTTTTTCTTTTCTTTCGTGTCTTTTCTTTAGTACATAGAGATATTTATATTGGGGGGGGAATATTATTGAAAGTGGGGGACAGATCTACAGTATGTCACATAAGTTAAATTCTGTAATTAAAATCAATTCATGCGTGATTAAATGTATTCAGAATCCTTGTCTAAATTGACTATATTTTGATATGAAATGTTTTAGCCAGCTGGACGTGCTGTTTGCTGATTTCAGATGCTTGATATATTTGAAATTATGTATATATATATATATATAATCAATTAATGTATTTTATGTTCTGTGGGTCTCATTCCAAGAGGAGGAGAAGCAAAGGAGGAGCACAAGAGGCATTCTTCAGAGAGAAGTACAAGAGGTGGACACAATAACACAAACACCAGTAAGATATTTCAAAAACACAGAATAAAATAAAACACACTCCAAATAACACAACGTAATAAGCTATGGTCTGCAAGATGAGTGAGCAGAGTCTCAAAAAAAACAAAAAACTTCACAGAGGTAGCGTTGCAGGGCGATTACAATAGTTTGCATAATATTGTACAGGTGTTCCTGTTAATGTGTCTATACCCTGTTTTTTCATTTCTTTGTACTAAAACAATCCTGTACATCTCCATCTTAATGTATGCATTTGAGGATATAAAGAGAGCATCTGCTCCCGGGAGTGTGTATTTGGTGTGTGTGACTGTTTTCCAGGTCAACAGTGGTCTGTGTTGTGAGAAAATACCAATTTCCACCTGATCCCATACCTCTGATTTCACGCTGCCTTTATTTATCGCTTCTTTGGTTTTACGCTCACTGTAAATAAATTGTCCCTTTGATTTGAGTCACTGTCAATGCAGCAACTGCTGCTGCAGTGGCAGAGTAGGATTTTAGTTAAAAAAAATAAGAACAGAAACAACAAATATTTGGACCTCTACTTGTAAAGTGGTCAATCAAACTATAAGTTCTGTGAGGTGAAGCTCTGGTGGAGGGACTACGAGGGCCACAAGCTGAGGGACTCTGGAGTGTAAATTGTCAGCACTGTCAGTGCCTTTTGTAGTCCTCGCATGTCTATATATAAATATTTTATACTTTTATTTCACACTGTCCTTGTTTTGAAAGAGGCTTGACTTGAAAACTACAATTCTACAGGCCAATTATTTCCCAAACAGGGACACTGCAGCAACAATATCTGAGACAAACTGGAACAATAAAAAAGAACAAAGTCTTTCCGTGAAGACTAAAATTAAACTGGGTGACATTTTTTTATGAAGCCCATGCGTATGATGTATTATAATGTAGACTACTGCATAATTCATTATAACAGCAGCATATTGCAAAAGTTGCCACATGCCTTCGTGTGAGGGATAATCCACAATGCGGTGTGCGGTTATTGAAGAATAACACACAAAGTGCGGGTATCAAAATATAACACACAGTCTGGAGTGTGTTATTTTTTTATAACTGCACGATGCATCATGAATTTTCCCACTTGTACCGTGGTCACACTTTCCAGAAAAATACAGTAAATATTTCATTATTTATTCTGGGGGACAATATGCTATTTTAGTGCAAAACTTACATTGCTATAGAAGTCAACGGCAAGTTATTTTAACTTTAGGTAACAAACGGAACTATGTCACGTTCTACGTCACTTGCGTAATTACGTCATGCACGGAAGTGACGTAACGTAACAAGTGATTTTAACACAAACCATGATCTTTTTCTAACCTTACCAAGTAGTTTTGGTGCCTAAACCTAACCAAACTGTGAGCGGTTTAAAGTCGCGACCATTTAGGACGGAAAACGCTCCTGTGGGTCGCATTTCCTGCCACCGCTAGGGGTGCTGATTTAGGAAACGCTTGTATGGGTCGTATTAAATGCTAGCAACAAACCACTTACTGTATGTGGTCGTATGGTTTGGAGCAGAGGTTCTCAATCTTTTTCAGCCAAGCACCCCTGACAAGGTAGAGAATAATCCAGGGACCCCGTCATGTACGTCCCTTGGAATAATTTCACATAGCACTTTTTTTTCTTTTTTTTTTTTTACACTTACATAGTGTCAGTTATGTGAAAGACTAATACAAGAGAAATGTAGCCTATTAGATATGTATTACAAATATTTGCACCATCTCAACACAGAATACCCATAATACAATTGGACTGCTATCAATTCAATTAGCTGCAAGTAACACTAACAAAATATCAAAGGCAAATCAAGAGACACACACACACACACACACACACACACACACGCAAGTGTGAAGTGTTTCACTCTTAGAGCATACATAGGCTAAACAAAACATGGGTACTGATTATGGTATTTAAAATAATATACAATTTATTAGAATGTGATCTATGAACTATTTTAGCCTTTTGTAAAAATAATCATATATATATAATATATATATATATTAGCCTTTTGTAAATATATGTATATATGTATACATGTATGTATGTATATATGTATATATATATTAATATAATGAGAATCACTGGTTTGGAGGACTTGTTGCTCTCAAGCCAATTACAGTCAAATTTTGTCTATTGCCATTTAATAAAATGTGTAATAATTTCAGTATTGGATATAGTCATAGTTGCTTATAATCGCTCGACCCAATTTACATGAAATCATGATGCTTTCTGTATTGCTTTATTTTACAGGTCTGTAATTTCCTGGGAAGTTTTTGTTTTGTTTTTTTTAGAAAAGAAATAGCTGGTAAAATAGACAGTGTTGAATTGGAACACTTTTAATTAATTAATCCTAATTAATTCCTAAGATAGCATAGCCTTGATTATTTACTGGGAGCACAGCAATTCAAGAGACTATGCAAATATGTGCAATTAGTCTACATGGAAGCCTACAATTCACTATGTATGGAGAGGAGTTTCCTATAATAAGTGAATGATGAATACGTTTTTACTTTAGTGTAAATGAATCGGCTTTCAAATAAATCCATCTTGAAAACAACAACTGATGATAAACTCAACACAAGCACTAAACTCAGAACTGTCTTTTTTCTCCCTGCATTTAGTTACAAAGTTCTTTACAGAAAACCATAAAGAAATCATTCAGAAATAATGGACCTGTAAAAGAAATCGTTACCATGCTTTCTATAACCATCTTTGATTGAGAGTGTCCTTCTGCGTGCCACTGTATGACATAACAGGTCATATTTGCTGTAAGAAAGGTGAACATGTGAACATGCAGGCAGCATCATCAAGAATACGATGTGCTCCAGTTGGCTGTAGAAACTCTGAGACGTGTGGTTTCTGTGGTTGCTGCCGAGCCAGTATTCCCACTCAACTCCCACTCAGTTAGAGCTGTTCTTTCAGCGGGGCCCTGCTGCTGCACCCTTCCTTTTTCACTGAGTGTCTTGCTGTCTCAGGGTTTTGAGTGTGGGCTGCTGTCAGGATCAACAAATGGTACGAAGGTGGTGTGAGCTGAAAAAGCTGAGCTGTCAGCAGGCCGTTATGGCAAGCTATAACCACACTTTGTGCTCTGACTGCAGGCAGAACCGTTGTGTCCGTCAAACTTTATTATCTCCAATGCAAATACGGTGATCTGGCATGAGCACACTTAATTATTATGATCATTCTTGTAATGCTTTATGACCCTTGTAGAAAACATTATAGGTTCTCATAGTGTAAATAAAACTATGATTTTAGAGGTCAAAACCCAGACCTGACTGTCTCATGCCATGTAATGCCATGACATGTCAGTAGGTGGCGGTAATTAGCAGCGTATCAGTCAATGATTCGCACAGGAGTTAGAAGCTACGGGTGCTGTTTTGGCTCATAACGCAAATTATTGCTGAAAAGCGAGACGTCATGTTTACGACGCACCTGGTTCACTCGCCGCCTTTTACAACTTTTTCCAGGTTAGTAAACAATATAAAACAACACAAAACTTACACATAAATGTTGTACAAAGTTGGTTTTGTGGTTGTGGTTTGTTAAATGACTTTAAAATGAAATGTAACAGTAAATTGGCTGTTTAATGGGGACGTCTATATACTGGACATTGTGTACCGGGCTACTGTCTAATACCTGAGGAGCGCGTGTGCGTCGTGGCACCTGTTGCTTTTCATTGCGGGGACCACGGACATATTAACAGGAGACACACAGCCAGTGGACAGTCCTGTCCCCAGTCTGCGATGATGTTTATCATACTTTCTTCTGCCGTGTTATCAGGGTAACGCGCTACATGTAACGCACGAGTATTTTTTGTGGCACAGTAATATACTTGTAATTTCGCTACAAACAAAATATATTGACAGAGCATTTCCTCTCTGCTAAACAGCATTGTCCTACATTAGAAAGAATACAGTTAAAACAACCAAAGAGCTAATAGAACAATGGCCAATTTGTCTAAAAAAAAAAAGAGAAAAGAACCCTATTAAATATTTGTAATTGTTAGAAATTAAAAAAAAGCACAATACAGGCATAATACATATTGTATTAAAAGATCCTAAATATGAGAAAAATTCTTCTCTGCAGGTTTTTTCTTTAAAATGAGCGACTTCCTGTGAATATTGCATCAGTTATTGCATTCACTATTTGGGTTAATTGTACAGTTTATCAATTGTTCTGTGCTATTATTGATATGCATTGAATATAATATGAAATATCCAAAAAATATGTCACTTAGTCAGGGGTCGTTAGTTTACTCAATGATAGAAAAGCTATCCCTTAAGGAAAAAGGTTGGGAACCACTAGTGTAATGCATGCAGTATCAGAGTGTGTATGGTGGGAAAGAGGTGTGTGTTTTTGAAAGTAGACTATAGGTTTTTTAGCTAGTCAGAATGCACAGTATACTATGTGTTCACACAGTCTAATCCATTGCAGTCATCACGTTTGCTCTGTACAATCATTGCTTCTTTACCCACAGCTAACGACAACCACAGCTGCTGAGCGCTGCATTTATGGAACCTTCTCTCGCTTCCACGCTTCTTTATACAAAAAAAAAGAGATCAAAACACCTGCCATTAATAAGCCTCCAAGAATCATCTGGCACTGACTTCTCTATATTTTGTCTGTTCCTCTGCTCTCCTTTTTGATCCTCTCTTCACCCAAGCACTCCTATCTGGACCGAGAAACCTCGCTCATTCTGAAAAGCATAGCAGGAAAGCCTTCTCACCTCCTGACCAAGGTGACTTCCTCATACACTCGCTTCTGTGCTTTCTCTGTCGTGTGTGTGTGTGTGTCTGTGTGTGTGTCTGTGTGTGCACTGCTCCTCTCTTCTGCTGTGTACGTCTGGGAAAAATCCATGCTTGGAAAAAACAGCTGCTGGAATTCAGACCAACTTATTTATTTTACTGAATTTTAAAAACAAGAGGCAGAGATGAGAATTTCTCAGCAGATGGCAGTTTCTCTCAAGCATTTGTTAGGGCTGTCAAATAATATTCTTGGGAATTTATGAGTGCACAAATGAAGAAAAACACATGAGGAAAGTTGAGAGAAATTGGGCACGCCAAAAAAAAGTTACAAAACCATATCACAAGTAAGATCTGTGTGTGTAGAATGGATTTTTCCTGTACATCATTTTTCAGAATTTACCATGCACATACTGTACCATGCTTATAGATTGAATACACTTTTTGTCCGACTTGCTTCCACATTTATCCTTCACTGGCATGCGATCTTTTGTCTATGGGTTTCTACTTACCTTCATTTTTCCTCTCTCTCTCTGTGAAGCTGGCTTTTGATTTGCACTGTCTATGAAATATGTTATTGGAGCTGCAACAATGAATCGATTAGTTAATCAGAAGAAAATGAGTCAAAAACTCTGACCGTTCTGTGGCTCCAGCTTCTCCAATGTGAAGATTTGCTGCTTTTCTCTGTTTTTATATCAGAAATGTGTGTTTTGGAGTGGTTGGCCAGAAAAAAGTTCTTTCTTTACTTTTCAAACAATAGTAGGCTGTAAACTGTCAGACACTGCAGTAAAAGACCCAATTGAAATGCATATTCTGAATGTGCAGTATACATGTAAAAAGAATGCTCCTTAAACCCAAATAATACCGGCACATCCCACATGTCTTAATCGGAAAATGCTATATTCGAAAAAAAGGGCCTTTTTCGGAATATCCAAACTGAATATGCTGTTTACATGACCTGTATTAAATTCTGAATATTGTCATATTCTGAATAATAGTGGAATATTGGTGTGCATGTAAACGTACTCAGTGTTGAGCCCTGCATTCCTCCGCAGATGGAGTTTGCTCAGACTGAGGACCTTGAGTTGAGGCCTTTGTTTGTTTTATACCTTTCTGACATTTAGACTAAACAATCAATCATTAAAATCATGTGTAGTTGCAGCCCTATATATTATCTCAAAGCCGTGCGTTCATGTGCATCATGCTTGAATCTGCGTTGACGTGGGAACCCTCTGCTTCACTGTTTGATATACAGTATCTCTCACAGCTCCTGAGTTCCCGACTCTCTCAACACTGTTTTACTGTAAACCTCTTGGCAGAGGTCTTCGCAGTGAATGTATTGGATGCAGCCTTCGGCTCCCGTGCAAAGCTTATGCCGATCAGATGTGTGCAGATTTGTGGTTCAAAGTTGGCTGCTGTTGATTGTGATTTATCGTGCCATCGCTACACGTCACGTAGCCAAGTGCAAAGCAGGGGCTTCCAAGGGAGGTAGACGATGCAGGCCAAATCCTGTTGAGCATTTACTGAATGTGAGACAAACCACAGATGATGCTAATCTTACACAATATAGGAGTTCTTCCATGGGTCTGAAAAACTCTGAAAAGAATGATTTTGATTATTTACAGCACTTTAAAACAAAAGACAGCCTTGTACTATTCATGTAAGAGTAAAGTGAAAGATCTCCATTAGCGATCATTCATTGGCATTGAATTGCAGATTTCTTCCCAGAATCCTCTCAGTGATCTGCTTTTATTTGAATATAATGATGCCAACAGTGAATGTGGCTGACTCTCAGTAGCGATGCACCGATCTGACTTTTTTCAGTTACGATCCTGATCCCTGGGCTTTGGGTACCGGCCGATACCGAGTACCGATCTGATAATTAACGAGCGTCCCCGGTACCGAGGGCAACACATGGTGTGGTTAGGAAAAATCACTTTTTCATTATCATAAACATGAAGATAGGAATTTTTGAAAACACAGGATCTTCAGCATTCAGTATCTTTGAACCAACTGTATGTTGTCCAAAATATCTCTTATTACAAAGCATTTTAATTAGGGCTGCACAATATATTGTTTTGTTTTTTTTCAACTTTTGCAATAAACACATCGCAAAAGACTGACACTTTTATCACTTTTGACAGATTTTTAGTTAAGAGTATCGTAGAAAACTGCTACTTAAAATGTAATTATCATTATTATTATTTTTTTTTTTTTAAATGGTGCCTTTTGTTTTCAGTTCAATTTGTTCAATAAAATGTCAGAAATAACTTCCTTTCATTTTCTTTTTTAATTCAACAAGCAATGTATTTTAGCAGAATACTGAAAGCAGCAGAAAGGCAGAACTGATATGACTGAACTGATATATCGTAATATTGTCATCGCAATATTCAATAACGTTATCGCATATCGCATATTTTCCTCATATTGCGCAGCCCTAATTTTAACAATAAAATCAGACAATTATATACGTCGTAAATATAAGAGCAAGTTGTGATCTAAAGATCCGTAATAAGTTTGCATGAAAGTAATCGCCAAAGTCTAGAAATTCCCACAATTTCAAAGACACCTGAACACATCTCGAATCTAAATAGAGCACACACTGCAGGATATCACCAGAAACTACAAATTCCCACCTTTCTAATGACACCCGAACACCCCTTGCATCTACAACACATCTGGCACTATTTGTGGTGAAACGAGCGATTTTGTCAGAATATTTCACCAAGACTTCTGTTATTTTCACCTAAAACGGCAGCTTTAGTTACTTACACGTCCCAGAAGAAATATCTGTACACGCCACGGCATGTTTGTTTTTCTCCCAGCCGTGCTGTCTGCCACCTGCGCGCTGCCGACACTTGACGAGTACGCACACAGAAGTGAATCGAATAGATCGGCCCCATTGTCACCGATACCAGATCCAGCTTTTTGAGTCAGTATCGGCCCGATATTCGATATCAATATCGGGATCGGTGCATCCCTAACTCTCAGTAATATCCACACAATTATTCTGCCCTGGCTCACATTTTACAGCCAAAATCTTCTTGGAGGGGCAGCAACTTTATCTCTTTTTATTACAAAACAATTGCTTCAATGTGTCAAGGCTGGAGGTTTGTGGCGTATCGGCTGTCGGTCTGTCCGCGAATTTGAATGGTTTTAAAAAGGGAGGAGATCGCCTGCGGCGTACAGGCTGTGAGGGAGTTTATGCGTTAGTGTTACACTTTTCATCAGAGAATGGGAGAGATCGCCCACACTCACAAATTCTCTCCCTCTCCTCGCTCGCAAATCAGAATACTGAATGAGCGCGGGATGTTTGGGAACAAGCGCAGAGGGAGAGAGAGAGAGAGAGAGAGAGGGAGAGAGAGAGAGAGAGGGAGAGAGAGAGGGAGAGAGAGAGAGAGAGAGAGGGAGAGAGAGAGAGAGAGAGAGAGAGAGAGGGAGAGGGGGGAGAGATCAAAGGGAGAGGGTGCCAAGATATTTTTTTCCAGAAGAGCCGGTTAAAATTGGCTCTGGTGTGTCTGAGTGTGAAAGTGGAATAGGAATCAGATTAATGTCTAATAAAAAGCAGGGTGTCGGTGCAGAGATGGGCACAAATGCATCAAACAAATACAAATTACAAATGTTTGCTCATCAAATGTATCAAAATAAAATACTTGTATGACAAAATATATTTAAATAAATAATATTTGTAATTTGAAAATACAAAAATCACTTTCTATACAAACTAGTATTATCACATTTTTGGCACTGAGGCGTCTCGATATGAGTCTGACCGTGACCCCCTACATTTCTTAAATCATTTTTGCGTGGTGGCTTTTCACGTGTCATTTCACGCCGTTTAGTCGCACCGTGCTTTCGACTAAATCCAATGTAAACCCATCTGCGGCACGTCAGGTGACGTAGTATAAAGAGTGAGAAAGTCTGCGTTAGGAGGAGGACGGGGTGATGGATGAGTCAAACAAACACTTTCACTCAGGAGGCTGCTGTTCATGTCCGTGTGAAACCAAAAGTCAATGTTGACTCATTTACGCCGACTACTTAACTTATGTTTATTTAACGTAACAAACGTCCTTTTTTTAACCCAAACATGATGTTTTCCTAAACTTAACCAAGTAGTTTTGTTGCCTAAACATAAGTTTAGTTTGAATTCACAATGTTAACCACGTGTTTAAAACTAGACCGTAGTGAAGCGTCATAGTTTGTAAAAGTGACGTCAAGGGTTCCTGAAGCATCCGTATGTGATGAGTTGGGACTCAGAACGGGGCGTTTATGACACGTGAAAAGCTTAAAATGCATAGACATGACACGTGAAATGTGCTAAAAGGTGCATGCTATCTTTTTGGTGTTTATTTTACTACACTTTGTCTAATTGCATCTGTAGATTTCTCCTAAATTCACCAAAAGTTACCACTGAAAAATGCCTCATTTGCATATTTAAACATAACATTTCAGAAAACTTGTAATACAAAAAATAATTGTATTAATGAAAGTAATCAACTGGGGAAGTTTCATGGTGATATCTATTAGTTTAATTGCTTACTGTATTCCCCTGTAGTGTCTTACAACATTCCATATCTTTAAAGGCCTTTTTCTCAAAATTTGTTTTTTCTCAAGTCCAGAAATCTCCACTTCAGTAGCACTTACATACATCAAACTTTCCACTTTCATTCCTGTCTATATTCTGAAGGTTTTTAACAGAGGGCTTTGTTCATATATTATTCACAGCCTGATTTGTACAACATTTTATTCCTAAAAACAAACTTACCCCCCCCCACCATTGAACCTGG
>JAOVVB010009261.1:0-16833 GCA_028570985.1 Heterobranchus longifilis | reverse complement strand
CACACACACACACACACACACACACACACACACACACACACACACACACACACACACACACACACACACACTTGTACAACACCAGACACATTTCCACTAAGGTGGAAAAGTTATCTTAAAGTATATTGTATTTTGTATTAAAACGTACAGAAGGGAAGGATTCTCACCTGTCTTCATATCCAGGGGCCCCATATCTGCCAGGTCTGCCAGCTGAGGATGATTGTTGTTGGATGATGCACTGCACATACACACACACACACACACACACACACACACACACAGCGAGTGGGACCATCGTGTGATCGGGCTGATATCCATCACAAGAGACAATAGGCCTTTTGTCACCACAGACATTTCTTCGACACGTCGTAGCAGGAAAAGCACAGGTGTTATTAATAACCTTAATAAAGTCTGCAGTTATGTGTTCTTGCTCCAGGGCCTGTATTGTGCCGGCTCATTGATATGGCTTATGACCAAAACAGAGCCATCATTATTTATATTAATTACACCTGTGTTTTCCACACTGTGACAAAATTAAAACATCTGCTGTAAAAAAAAAAAAAAAAAAAAGTCAATAGCAGCAACGTAACTTCCTCACAATGCAATGAAAGAGGTCTCTTTCACTATTAAGAATAGATGCTATCCTTAATGAACTCCATGTAGCCTATGTCAGAAAACATGCAATGTAACTGTAATGTAGAAACTGAGTCTATTGAACTGCTTATGTACTTTTATAAGGGCTCCTCCTCCATGTTTTAAAAAACACTCTGCTATGATTAATGTTTTGTGTAACACGGTTTACCCACAAAACAGTAGGGCCTAAAAAAGGGGCTGTAAACACATCTAGTCTTCTCCCTATTTTCTCTTCTATTCTGGATCTGGCCTTAAGCCCCGCCCACCACCATTGCCAGACTTACACTAGTCACTGGACAGTCCCAGCCACAAGTGATTTGATTGGTTCCTAAGACATATGATGTCATTAAACCTGCATGTCTGAATCTGGATTTTTGAGACCGTTATTGACACACTCAGGCGCGGGCTTTACCATTATGGGCAAGGTAAGCAACTGCCTGGGGCCCCCAACTAAAAGGGCCACAAACAGCTATAGATTTATTATGATGTTTAGGTATGAAACATATTGAATTAGATTGCTATTTTAACTCATTGTACTCCGAAATAACTGACAAAAGGCCCCCAAATATGCAACTTAACTGTATGCTGCTTACTTACTGTGTACTTCTAGGGAAAACATTGTACTACTAAATTTACCTGACTGAAAAATGTTACTGTTTATATTGCAGATTAAGATTTTCCTCATAATATATAACAATTAAAATATGATGCATTATTATTCCGTAAACCTCTCTTTCTCTCTCACTCTTCACAGTAAACATTTGAATGCACTTTTACTGTGCCATATTTATAGTTTTACTTCAGACAAAAAAAAAGGTTTTGAGTACTTCTTCTACCTCTGCCAATACCAACATTCCCAGTTAGAGAAAGAGAGAAAAGTGCCTCTGGGCACACTGCACTTTCACAAGGCAGAAATTCTCAGCCATGGTGTTGACTGCTAATTTCACTCATGATATGTCTTGTTGCACATAGGAAACACCATATAGACATGTTAACATGGTTAAAATTTTAACGAGAGGGGCTCTTTAACTGGCCCCTGGCCTCCTGTCATTTTGCAAAAGCACTCCTGTAACAACAGAACACATGTTTTTTGACTGTGTCATGATCCAAAACTTGTGGGAATCTTTGCATAATTGGCTTAGCTTCAAATCCATAAATATAGACTTTTTCTCTTTCAAAATTATCCAGGTAGGAGTAATATTAAGTGACAAGCAGATTTAATTTCTAGTTAATAACATCATCATCATAACCAAATTCTTTATACATAAATGTCAATTTGCACTTAGAAATGAACTTTCTCTACTATATAAATGCATAAAGATTAAAAATACCCAAGCCAACAAATTCTGGACACTTGTATCTGAATATAATGTATTGTAGCCCCGTTTTCCTTTCAGCTTATTTCATTTTTTCTTTTTTTTCTTTCTTCCTTTCTCTGTCTCTCTTTGGTTTATCTCTTGTACTTCAAATATTTGATTTATATATAATGAAAGCAAGAGCTGATTTAATTGTGGCTTATGTAAAATTTGAGAATTGTCTTGCATAGGAGGTGTGAATGTATCTCGATTTGTAAATGTTATTGAACTGTGCTAATGAGAATGTCATTATTTGTTCACTTGCTCTCAATAAAGTGAAAAAAACCCCCAAAAAAACAAAAACAAAGCACTCCAGTCTTTGGTCCAGTTATGAGCATGGTTTGTGCGGCGCTGCGCTGCTGCGCTGCTGCCCCCTGCTGGTCAGATGTGATAACTGCTGCTCTGTGTGCAGGAGAGCAGTGGAAGATGGCGACTGGAGTCCTTCACAGAGTCAGCGCTGGCCTGGGTCGGGCTAAAAGCAGGGCCCCGTCGGCCGGACAGCTCGTGGTGTGGAGCAGGTGGGGCAGTCTTCAGTGTACATGCTCAGTATCCATCTCTGTGGTGTTTGTAGTCGGCTGCTGTGTTATTTATTCAGTGGCTTTCTGTGGTGGCGACGATGAGCTTTGGGCAAGCTAGCCCGCTGGCTGTTAGCCAGTCCTCAGTTACCTTCAGCTTTAACTCACATGAAAGATAACGACATCTTAAAATACTTAGTTCCGGGATATTTAGCATTAAAGCTGCATGTGTTTGCTGGTCAAGGTGAAAGAATGCAAGTTTCTGTCATGTTTTGTTATTGAGCATCTCAAACGCTCAAGGTCAATTTGGCAGTTTATTGTTATAATGTGATGTATCTGCTTATTTCTTAAAGATAATATGTGATTCTGACAAATACAGTAAAGTTGTATGCACTGTTAGCTCTGGTGGAGGAAGTACTCCGATATATTACTTAGTGATAGTACTACTACAAGTAAAGGTCCTGCATTCAACATCTACAAAAGTACAAATATTAGCATCACAATATAAGCTACTTAAAGTACCAAAAGTAAAAGTACTCATTTTGCAGAATTTCAGAATACAATTGGATTATAATTATTGATGCATCTGGTGGAGGTGGAGCTAATTTTTATGACTTTATATGCTGTTGGGGAGGATCAATCAAGTCTTATCTTAACCTATAATAATACATCACATTTGTTGATTATATTTTGGATTATTAATCTGAATCTGCAAAGTAACTCGTAACTAAAACGGTATAAAATAAATGTAGCGGAATAAACAGTACAATATTTAGAGTAGAATATTGTAGCAGAAAATGGAAATACCTCAAAATTGTACTTAAGTACAGTACAATGAAACGCAAATATGTATATGTGTAAATGTACTTACGACATAGTTACTTTTACTGACTTTAAGATACTTCGACCTGCTGTATCACAATATACTATATGTATTAGAGGTACTGATATTTCAAGCCCAGTCTGTATTTTGACTTAAGTATTGTAAAATCTTTCAGCTAGACCTATATACCTGAAATAAGGTGTTATTATATTTTCTAACAATGACGCATGTCACCTCAGGTAATAAGTTTATGTGAGTGCAAATCTAACATCTAATCAGATATCAAGATAGGAGATTTGGAAGCCAGTCTCGCTGTAGATTCATACGAGTCATAAAATAATCATTGTTGTTCATCATGACTCGTCTGTGTTTGCAGGGGATTTGCAACATCGGGCAGCAGAAACGGACAGGACAGCTGGTTTAAGTCGCTGTTTGTGAGGAAAGTTGATCCCAGGAAAGATACACATGCCAACCTACTGACCAAAAACGAGGAAAGTAACCTGTACAAAATTCAGTGTAAGTTAACTTCCCAGTATTTGCACTTAAAAATAAACCATTTATCCCGAAGTAATGATGAGATTGTTCTAAAGTACGACTCTCTTTTTTTTTTTTTTCAGTCCATAATGTCAAGCCAGAGTGCCTGGATGCATACAACAAACTCTGGTGAGTGTTATTTCATATTATTGTCTAAGCTGCATGCTGTCATTAACTTGTAGTGACAGCAGTGGGAGTATGAGACCAGGACAAACTAGTACACAGCGTAAAAGTATTTCTGAGCAGTCTATTCCTGTGAGGTGATTGACAGACACGCTGGCATGACTTCACAGAACAACCTTGCTCATACCTAAGATGACTGGGGGTGGCCTACTTGTAGTTGGAGACTAATTTTGGACTTGCAACTTTAGACAGAAGACATGTGACCAGAAAACCACGATTGTTATTTGAATTTTGTTGTTTAAAAGTGTGTTTCTTTCCTTCAGGAGACTTGAGTATCAAAGTATCAAATGCACCTGTGGTTATAGTGTATTTCAGTGTTTGATTGGCGTTTCTCATTCATCACAGTGAGGAGGTTTTGCCCTCCATCCATGCTGATAAGTACTACCCCTGTGAGCTGGTGGGCACCTGGAATACCTGGTATGGAGAACAAGACCAGGCTGGTAGGATTACTAATATCAACACACAGACATGTGCAGTGTGACAGCTACATACTGATGTGCACGCGGTTCTAGCCATCCTTATCAGGGTCTGCGTCCATCCACACTCCACACTCTGTTCTCTCCACACACGGCGGATCTCCTCAAACAACCTCTCTTCAAAACAAGCGTCCATTTTATTATGATCGTCTTCTTTTCATCTTCTTCTCCTTGGCAAACCAGCTAGCGGCTAGCAGAGCAGCTACCTGGATACCGGTTATATAATTACACGCAGTCACTTTTTTCGGGCAGCACGCACACCGACCACCTTTACGCTGCATATCCACACTCATGCATGTATCCTATTAATGTTTTTTTAAAACCCACAGAAACAAGCTATAATACTACCTTTTGTATGAGCATTCCTGTTTTCCAGGGTCAGTATTACCCTTCTCATTCCACAGCTACATTATGTTGCATTAATTGTTGCCTGGTAGCACAGTGCAACACTGAATGGTTGGATAGTACTTGAACAAACAGAAGCCGTTTTCTGATATGAACTCCGTGTGACGTTCGGAGAATCAGGGGCCGGATATCGTCCGGGAGTTGCCCTTTCACACGTGTAGCACACAGCAGGAGATTATCCATATCAGGCACACTGTCTCGCATAATACTCTGTCTGGTTTTTGGCGAGGGGTGGTGCAGGTTACACCGCGGTCACGTAGACGGTTCCTAATTTGGTCATAAACAGCCGTTCCTTGAATTTTGTCTGATGATTTCGGCGTCGGCCCTTAGCGACAGAAGCTCCCAAATGTCATCGTCTCTCCAGTTAGACATTTTCATTGGTGTCTTTGTGTAAATGACCCTTCTTCTTCCCCCTCGGTTGTTTGTTTTTGTTCAAGTTTCACGCCAGCCGCGTGATAGAAACGTCATCAACGCTGTGAATTCTCCGGACAATGACCGGCTCTGTTAACACACGGCAGGTCAAAGTCCGTGGTCCCAATGATTTGGACATTTGCGTTCTCACATTACAGCTGGATAATATCTAGATAAGTTCAGGGTTGCAGTGCATGTGTGAATCTTATCCATTAAATCATGAAAAATACAGACTAACATGTAGTTCTTACCAGCTAATGATGTTCAGTTCTTAACATTTTCAAAGGAGGGAGAAGAATTACGTTAAAGGTTATAGGTTTTAGGGCTTTTTTTTTATCATATTATTTAATGATCCTGCTTTGAATCAGTCGACCTTTCTGTAGTTTTACATCTATGACATATTATATTGTTTTCCGCAGTTCATCTGTGGCGTTACAGAGGTGGATACCCGGCGCTGACAGAGGTGATGAACAAGCTCAAGCAGAACAAGGTAAAAAAAACCCCTTCAGATGGATCCTGTTTAGTGAGCTAATAACAGAGTATATCCATCAGCGGAAGTAAAGCTTATTGATTGGTGTCTGTCCGTCTATCGGCAGGAGTTCACAGCGTACAGGAAGGAGCGGGGTAAGATGCTGATGTCTCGGAGAAACCAGCTTCTGCTGGAGTTCAGCTTCTGGAACGAACCCGTTCCCCGAGAGGGCCCCAACATCTACGAGCTCCGGTCCTACCAGCTCAGGGTGGGTAACAGACCACAGAGTTTATCTCGTCATTAGTAGAGCTGTAGATGTTTATGCATAAACGATTTATTATTCTGAGTTGATGAATTCCATCATTCTTTTTATTTACCTTTGAGCCATCATCTCCCTGTTAAATGACCATTTAATTGTATACTGAATTGTGAAGCACTTTGTAAAGTCTGTTTCAACATGAGCATTATGAATGAATCATTCATCATCATTCTGACGTTTAATAATAATAATAATGATTAAGATTTTACGATGACGGTTTGCAGAAACGTGGTGAATTAAGCGGTATGGACGCCGCAAATAGCCGTTTACATGCACACTAATATTCCACTATTATTCATATATCACAATATTCAGAATTTGACACAGGTCATGTAAACAGCATATTCCGTTCGGATATTCCAAAAAAAAAGGCCTTTTATTCCGAATATAGCATTTTCCGATTAAGACTTATGGGATATGCTAGTGTTATATTTGGTTTTAGAAGCATTCTTTGGTCATGTTTACAGCACATTCAGAATATGCAGACTCAAGTGGGGTTTTTACTGCAGTTTGCTCCAGGTTACAGCCTGTTTACGGCTCTGTGCGTTGCCATGGTTATGGTACACAAACCAACAGTTTGCAAAGCGGGGGTAGAGATGCATGCACAAAAAAAGAAAAGCCCGCATTTCTGGTCTGAAGGAGAACCACGCCTACTTTTAAACATTCACCTGAAACATTGTGAAAAGTGGATAATCAACAGATTTATATCTGCAAACATCACAACGCTGACCTTTTCAAGAAGAGGAAGGATGTGTTCATACAGTCAGCCACTGGTGAAAAACTTTTTTAAAAATCCTATTTTGATGGCTGCAAGGAATATTAGTGGATTTTTCATTTTTCATTAGCCATGTAAACAGGTTAGTAGGAATATTGTCTTTTTCGAAATAAGGGCAGAAACCGGAATATTGTGCACACAATCACCAGTATGTGCGGCTTTATAAGTCTGACAAAAAGAATGCGTATATTTCTGTCTCTGTGTGTACACACAGTTTCATGGGTTTTATGCACCTGGGCCCCTGGTGTCTGACTTGGCCTTCACCTCTGCTTCACCAAACATAATCAGCACTTTTACCAACAATCCAAACATTTCTTGAATTTATAGCTTATATTGAGTTAATAGCTCTCTCTTTTCAAGTCGAATCAAGTTCATCTTAATTATATTGTACAGTTGCCTAAAAGGGCTTTACAATCTGTACAGCATACGACAGCCTCAGGGGCGAGCCCTCCTCCAGGGACAGACATGTAATACAGCGGCTGTTGTGTGTACACAGTAGATGGAAAAACTGCAAGATTGCTTTTTTAGCAAACAAGCTTTGTGTTGGTTGGTCTGGATAACAGGACCTCAGCCATATTTGGAAACATAGTAGTTGACAGTATAAGCTGCAGGGCTTATTTCCTCACATACTGTCTGTTATTTAATGCCTTTCATTACGAGTGCCCGTTCAGAACCTGCCTGTCCGGAACAGGCTGAATACTTGGCCTGTGGTGTTTCTGTTTGCAGCTTTTCTGGAGAATCGCTCAAACAAACAACTTCACACTCGACACTGTGCTTCTTTCTGAGAAATACACCTGTCGTAACATAGTTACATCTCACACACACACACACACACACAAGTCTACACACGTTGAGAAACACCAGTGAAATACACTCTGGTTCACAGGAAAAACCCCAGGGGAAGACCATTAGGCAGGGTCGGAAACTGCCTGGGCCCCCTAACTAAAGGGGCCCCAAACAGCTATAGATTACTATTGTAACTCACTGTACCCTGAAATTACTTATAAAAGGCCTCCAAAGCACTTACACATATGCAACTCAACTGTATACTACTTACTTATAGTGTACTTCTACTTCAGAGGAAAACTCACAAAAAGCACTCACAAAATCTAAAAATGAAAATATGATGCATTATTATTCCTTAAACTCTCCAGCATTATATTAGAATTGAAAGCTCCACTTTGAACAGACATTATGTAAATTTAAGTATGTTGTGCTGATAATGCCTCGTTTTCACGCTGTACTTTAAGTAAAAAATGAAGGAGTTTTACTGTGCAGTATTAATTGTTTTACTAATAATAGTTTTACTTCAGAAGAAATGTTACTTCTTCCACTGCCAAAGCAACATTCACAGTTAGATAAAGGGTCAAAAGTAGGATTGGACCTGAATTATGGGATTCAGATATTCTTTTTTTAAATTTTTACTACTACTACTACTTCAGTACAAATGAAGTCTTATTTTGTTCACTTCTGAGCAGTTGTTGCAGAAAGGGACTCTTTCACTTTTACTCGCTCACGTTTTCCTCATTTAAACTGATGATCTGCCAAGTCACATGCTTTGCTTCTCTGACCCCTAAATTAACCTCCTCTCTCACAAAACTCCTGTAAAACATGCAGTGACCATGTGACACCAGCATTCCGCTCAAACAATAACCATTTGTGCTATTTCTTCCACCTCATAAACAAGTTATATCTATTTATGGAACACACAGATGAAATCGGCAACGCATTGGCTCAATGGTTAAATTGAAAGCAGTCTCTCGATAGACATCACGCCTCGCAGATTAACTCATTGCTCCTGCTCTGACAGAAAAAAAAAAAAACATCTGTAGATCAGCGCGCCATGTGAGGAATGCGAGCCGTTAGCCCTCGCTGCCAACTGGGGTCACACCTCAGAAACAGCGGGGCATTTCTTGTCTTAAGCGTCAGGGAGTGATTGAAGGAGCGTTTGGGCGGAGTTGTTATTGCAGCTTATCTCCTTCACAATGACAAAATACCTGCGTTACGACTTTACCATTTATTTGTGTTAACGTGTTTACTCTGGACAGAAGAAGAAGCTGCGATATCAATCTGCAGTTTCATTGCAATAAAAGAATATTGTGTTTTCTCTCTCTCTCCCAGCCAGGAACCATGATCGAGTGGGGTAATTACTGGTAAGGCAGCCTGAATTCATTAGATTCACTGAACTGTAGTTACAGAACAGTTGCACTACATGAAACCTTCCTCGCCACGCTGTCATTAATAAGAGCTATTCCACAGAGAGGCACTGTTCTGAGGCTCGGCTGTCAGGCGCTCCAGCCAACATTCAAACACAAGCGGAATATTACGCACACTGCAAATGTGCACACGTAACAGCACCGTATAATGATCCTTTACCCGAGGCAACAGGTCAACATCTTATCAGTTTGTACAATGCGGCTGATTGCAATTGATTTAAACGCAGACGTGAGCTTTCTGCACACGCCTTAGTTTTCCATCTTTCTCTCTGATTGCCCCGTCGTCGATTTCGGTCTTGATCTTTGTACTTGTCTCGGGTGTTTTTTCAGTTGTTTCTAAATTGACTGGATTACATTTCACAACAACGGATAACTCCAATGTTGTCGCTACACTGTTAAACTCTTCTCTGTCTATTTCCAGTTAACACTTGGTGTGGTCATTTCTGTCATCTGCATGATTTTATGTGTAAATATAACTTGATTATCACCCAGGCTTTTCTGCTTTGGTGCGTCACATTGCCCTTCTCCTTATTAAAGCAGATTTAAAGGGATAGTTCAGAACTTTTGAAGCGGGGTTGTATGAGGTGCTGTTCCGAGTCCCGACACGGAAAGCTATGTAATGTACTGTAACAGTACAGTAAACGTATTTTAACCACCTAAAAAAAAAAAATCTGTATCTGTTTAAATGTGCGCCTTATTTAGTATATTTTCAATGCTTTACCTTGCCAGACTTCTTTAGTAAAAACAGTACTTTTACCTCACAGAACACAGGAGTTGCTGCGCCGATCGGTTAGTTTGTTTGTTTTATTGTGCGACTTTTGGTGTTTTTTGGTGTTAGGAACTAACAAAACTTACAAACTAACCGATCGAGGCAGCGGTACACCAGCAACTCCTGTGTTCTGCGAGGTAAAATTACTGTTTTTGTCAAAGGAGTCTGGTGGCTTAAGTGCTATAACGGCTTCAGTTCCCTGTGGTAAATGGCTGTTTGACAGCAAGGTAAAGCGGTGAAAAAAATTCTGAATATAGCGTACACTTAAACAGATATTGATTTTTTTTTTTAGGTGGCTAAAATGTGTTTTGCTGCGCGATCCTGTCCGCAGCAGTACATTGCTTAGCTTCAGTCTCGGGACTCCTGTCTGTTTCTCCAAACTGGAGGCGTGCCGACCCCCATCTACTGTCGGTAACACACTGACTGTGGATAAATACCTCACACAGCCCCACTTCAAAACATCAGAACTCGCCCTTTAAATAGTCACAGAGGGAAAAAAAAAACACCTTTGATGAAAGATAATACTTGGGCAAGGTCATTTTTTTTTTCCTCAAGCTCCTATTCTTTCCTTATGTTTGCATTTATACTTTAACCTGCCTTTATTTGAACAATCCTCTACAGTCATGTGGATTATGCCAGCAAAGCAATTTAAGGCAATTTTAAAATAATTTGTGTAGTTGAAGGCTTAACCTTCTTCAAGTTACAACAACACGAAGAACTGAAGCTTTATAGTTTTATATCCAGACAGTGATTATGATTTGAATAAAGTAAATATTTGCTTTGGGGAGAAAACGTAATGGATTTAAAACATTCCACTCATTTCACATGGACTTGGCCAGAGTTAAGATTCATAAACGTGTGTACAGTAAGTGATGGCGTCACATCTTATGGTTGGATGTGATGTTGTAATGGATAACCACAGCTGCGGAAGACTATTGTCGTCTCGTTTACATTAACAAAACAGACTAAATCCAAGCGTGTAAATTAAAAACGGTCCAGAATAAATTCAAAGATGACGTTTGAAGACATGTCAAACGTCTCATGTGTGCGGACTTGTTATGCCAGATGAAGCCTGGGTGGTTTTTGGCCTGCGTTGTGACTCGAGTTGTTCTTGTCCTCAGGGCCAGAGCCATCGGATACCGCCAGCACAACAGTGAGGCTGTGGGAGGGTTTTTCTCACAGATCGGCAACCTCTACATGGTTCATCACCTCTGGGGTACGGTCAAATATCAGCTTCATGGACAATTACACACGGACAGCGTCACCGTGTAAATAATCATGCTAGTGCTGAAATCATTAGTTGTTCCACAGATAATCAACAGTTTTGGTAATCGACTGTTTCAGTCATTTATGAAGCAAAAATGCCCCTAAATTTGCTGAGTTTTCGACTGTTGTTTGGACAAAACAAGCCATTTGAAGTTGTCACCTTGGTCATTTTTCATTATTTTCTGAATTTACAGCTGCTCCAATTGATTTTTTTTTTTAACAAACAATGGATTCAAAATAGAGAAAAACACTGCTCACCCGGCATCAGATTTCGCTGAGGTGCTGGAACGAAAGACTACCAAACTGAATGAAAAAAAGCATCCACACACTCAAATCTGTGCAAACATTGTTCTAATTTAGCGAGCTTCTCTTTAAGGCAAGAGCAGGTAGCAAGTGAATGCAGCAGTACAAAAGGTTAAAAGAACATCACTTGATTAGCCTTAATGCAGGACACTTGTGTCAATCAGTTGAACTTATGTGGCTAAACATCAAGGGAATTGTAGTCCTGGGTATGATGGACTACAAGTTAAAGACTCAACCAAGAGAAACAGCCAAGAAACACAAAGCACATCAAATAGACAAAACTCACAATATAGACAACAAGATATTGTGAATTTTGTATATTGCTGATGCTGTTTTTCCGTTGAGTTTAAACAAACAATGGATCAAATGACTTCATGTCATTTGAACTGGGTCACCTGTAGTGAATAACCCACATATAATTATCACTTCCTCTCAGCTCTATGGAGATTTTTAGCACTTTCAGCTCTTCATTTTGATTTTCTTTCCCACAGTTTTTCCCACCAATCTGTGTTTCCAGGTGCAGCAGCAGCAGAATCTGTTATTATAACTTCACCGATTAATCTGTTATTATATTTACCGATTAATCGACAACAAAAATAACTGTTACTTGCAGCCCTCAATTGCTACCAGCTTTTAGTGAAACAACTCTAACTTTACTATAAGTGTGAGCTATATGTGTGATTTGTTGATTTGCAGCGTACAAAGACCTCCAGTCCAGAGAAGACACGAGGAACGGCGCCTGGCAGCAGGAGGGCTGGGACGAGGTGGTGTATTACACAGGTGAGCAAAAACAAATACCACTCGTAGCTTTAAGGCTTTATCTAATTCGTCTTGAGCAACAACATATTGAACTGTTCGAGCTTGTTGGAATCAATTCCAAAAGGACTTTAAACTTATGAGGACGCACTAAATCAGCTCCAAATCTTTCCCTCCAGTTCCTCTCATTCAACACATGGATTCCAGGATTATGATCCCGACGAAGGCTTCCCCGCTGAAGTGAGAGCCGAGCTGGAAACTGAAATCAAGTGGCACTCCCTTTTTTTTTTTTTTTTTTCTCCCCCCCTTCAATGTTACATCCATCCAGAGTATCACTATCACAGTTTCAACCTCCTGTCAGTGCTGCCAAACAACATCCCTTCTCTTTTCTTGTCCTTGCTGTATTACTTCAGGATGTCACCAGGACAGAAGAGGCAACAATACCAACCACATATCAGCAATTAAAGCAGTCAGGCCATGGCGATACACAACTTTTTTAAATTTGGCCAATTTAAACCTCCTGATAGTCGTTACGTCCGACGTTTGGTGCCACATTAAAACCGGTCCACGAAGAGAGCTCATCTCCTAAAGTTCAGAACCAAAAGTTACTTGAAAAGACGAGCAGATAGTGCTGCTGAAAGTCACTCCACAATGCAGTAGCTATTTATTTATTTAATGTAAATTTGGAATATGTTTTAAGTGTGCTAAGGAGTGACATTTTGATGCAAGCCATGCCATTGCTGAGTGAAGTGAGGGAACGCCGCTGTATATTCATGAAAACTGTATTTCTGTTGCAAATCACGATGATAAAGTCAAATGTAAACCTCAGAATTTTTGTGTTTAATTGAGGCCTATATCATAAATCAAACATTTTTTTGGCAAACTACTCCTTTCAGTTGCTTTTTTCTGGATGTTCCTGGGTTTCCTGTCATTGTAATGTTGCAGTTTCATGGTGCTGTGTTTGTAACTTTTTTTTTTCTTCTTCTTGTGAAGACAGCATGCCTGGTTTTAAAACTGTTTTTTACCCGACATGTTTTAAGGGGGCATAACTATCATGTATGATAAACACTGAAATCAAATTATCTATCAGTGGCTGAATCTGACACTAAGTGGGCAGTCATGCTGCTGCATATTGTAATATAATATCAGATTTTATTGCATGTTTATCTTGTCTTTTTGGTCATCGGGGAGCAGTGTCGAGGGAAGGACGAGAACGCCGGCGCAGATTAAAGCAGTTCAAACAACATCTTTGACAACATGTGCTTATGTTTAATGCCAAATGTTCTTTACATGACTGAACACTTATTGAAATGTCTAGTTACAGCTCTTGTACAGAAATACAACATACCTAATGCTCTTTGCACATGTTAGAATATGCAAGAGTCGTATTAGTTTACCTAAAAGGCTTTGATGCAAAAGTGCAAAAACACTAAGATACTCTTCGTAACGTCCACATAAACAGTGTTTGGTTATTCTTTTAATATCTTCTAGTATAAAAAAACCAATAGGGCGACATCCCCATTAAGGTAAAATTGGTCTCACTAGTGTAAACATTTCCATTCATTATAAAAATCTATTGAGAGTAGAAGGAAAAATGTGCAGGGGATCAAACCGTCAGAGGTTGCACCCTTTACAGTAGGTGCAAATATAAAAGGTTAAAATTAGAAACAGTACTTCTTTCTTTTTTTTTTAGCTTCTTTAAATCTTTTCCAGTTCCTTTAGGAGTTCCCCGAAACTTGTCACGTACCACGAAGACCTCTCCTTAACCTGCGGCCTGGTGACGTTCCCTCCAAATCCAATGAAAGCACTCTGCGGGTGAGAGAGACAACACTGTAACACAGCGGTTCCCAGACTTCTTCACCTCCAGACCCAAAAGAGAAATTAGGTGTCTCTCCGGGACCCGAACGTACAAAAATATGAATTGCCATGACATCTACATTTATAAACTACTGATAATGATTATTACTATAAAAGTACATCACAGCAATAATGACATTAGTGTCATGTTAAGTTTCTCACCACCACTGAAAAATGAGAAAATAGGAAAAACAGCATCTGAGCTAAACAGACCAGTGTAGCAAAAAAGAATGTTCTTCTATTTTAATCAGGGAAATTAATTCACACATTCACATATCATAGCATTGTTATAATAATAATAATAATAATAATACATGGGATTTATATAGCGCTTTTCTGGGTACCCAAAGACACTTCACACACATAAGAACAAGTACAAAAAAATAAGAAATAAAATAAAAAAATAAATTTAAAAAAAAAGAAAAAGTTGAAGACAAGAAAGAGAAGTACTAGGGGACAAAATGAATAATAATATTTATTAAAAAAAAATAAAAAATAAATAAAAAGTTTCTCTTTTATATAGCCTCTCACCAGTCATCTATGTATTTAAAAATTATATGGAGGAATTTATTAGACAGAAACATGAGGCTGGATTCACATAGTTTGATCGGGAGTTTGTCTTCGGGGCACGCAACACATTACAGACTGAAAATAATCTTTTGAGGACTTTTTAGCTGAACATATCTCAAAAGTGTTTATACTCAAACCTTTCAAAGCCTCTCTGTCTTCCTCACATCCACGCCACCTCTCACTTGTATTTCAACTTCTCCCGTATCTCTAAAGAAACAGCGCTCTCTTTTTCTCCTCTTCCTCCCTCTGTACCTTCCTTCCCTTTACCTTCCCGCCCTCCTCTCTCTCGCTCGCCCTCCGTCTCCTCTGCTTTCTTTCTCTCCCTTTCTGAAGTCAGAACCGTGTTGACAGACAAGTTAAACCCTGTGGCAATGTGGCATGCACTGCTGGAGTGACACTGCACAAAGCATCTCTCTCTCTCCCACACACGCTCACTCAGCCGTGCTCCCTTTTCAGCACACGCACCTAAATGCAGAGATATCTATTTGCACTGTGAGAAATATACAGATATATGTGAACAGCATATATACAGTACAGTATACATACTGTACATGCATGAGTAGATAAGCCTTCACACACATGGACACACACAGATAAGGGGCCTGTAATACCCTGGACCCTGCACGCTGGTCAGTATTTCCGTCCTCACCGTCTCCCTCCCTTCCTATCAGTCCTCCCTCTCATCATCTCGCTTTTCTTTTTCCACCACTTCAGCGTACAGCAGTCCCTCTCCTTTCCGAGTCTTCATCTGGAGCACAGCCAAATCCCTGAGCAGCCTTGATCCTGTTCATATATGTACATGCACGCTAATACCAGCTAAAAGAGGTGATTAGTAGGACATTAATCATTTACTGTGATTATTTTAAGCAAAAAAGTCCCTGTAGATTACTGGTACCGGCTTCTCGGTTGTGAATACTTGCTGGTTTTCTTCTTCTATGGTAGTGAAATATGGGTATTGGGCTTTTTTCACTATTGTCTGACATTTTAAAGACAGCAGATTAATCAATAATGAAAATAATCGTCAGTTGCAGCCATAATAGTGTGTATGCTTGATGTATGGAGTATAATTAGATTGTCCATGGTGCCACAGAAAATTTGTTTTTAAGCTATTGTGCAGTATACTTACTATACAGTAGAGTTTTAATTAAGGATCTAAGTAAGGGGTTTTCTGAGTCTGAGACTGTGGGCCTCCTCTCAGACAAAGATTAGAAAAAGGCGCCCCCCCTCACCCCCCTTAGTTTACATGCTTAGTTTCACTTAGTTTCCTGGATGCCGATGGGATCATGATTATGGTATTTGATCCCACAGAAACTCAACAACTGAGCCAATATATATAATACTGCTGTTTGACATAACTTCAGACTCCACCAAATACATAAAAAAGGCATTTATTAGTTTCTGACTCTGGAAAAGTGGAAAAACTGTAAAATTCCCCAGAACTACTATATATCTTTAGCCAAATCACACACATTTAGACTATTATATGTTACCTTTGGATAACTAATGTAATGTACATATTTTTTTAAACTTTAATTCACTGAGCCTCCACTGAAACTGTCATTTTAAAACCTGTCCGAAGTAAAATTCCCTCATTATCATACTAGTTGTCCATGCTGTTTTTGCATTCTGGTGACTCAATTTGGTCAAGGTCTGTACATTTAAATCACTAAAAACTTTCTTTCTTTTAGTAATTTACATTCCCTGCTTCCATTTTCTACACCGTAGGTAATGGAAAGTTACAAAAAACTTTTTTTTCTGGTTAAACAGATAAATCTACTGTGTGTGAAACACGCTGGACAGATGCAGGACGGAGGATTTGTTAACAAATTAATGAAGCTTTCCCAGTCTTCCAGTGGAGGGTGCTACTGTCCTTGGTAGTGCTGCTGGATTAATACTGTGTGGTCACAGGTGGTTCATTGGTTTGATAGCCACTCTGTCTAGCTGCCTTTAAACTGGACATCTAGTTATTCATTTGTCCGCTGATTTGACTATTTCTGCATCTCTCTGCCTCTTTAACTCTCGCTATCAGCTTCTCAGACTTTCTGTCTGCCTCTATCTGTGACTCTGCATAAAACTAATTGTACTATCAGTCTGATCATCCATCCACGTCTCCCTCTGTCTGCCCCCCCCCCCCCCCCCCCCCCCCCCCCCCCCCCCCCCCCCCCCCCCCCCCCCCCCCCCCCCCCCCCCCCCCCCCC
>JAOVVB010009253.1:0-16835 GCA_028570985.1 Heterobranchus longifilis | reverse complement strand
ATCTATTTCTCATCCTTGTGCACGTCAATAAAATATTTCTTCACTCAAATTAAGTCTCTCCTAATTGAAGTTCCTTCTCGACCTGGTAAATAGTAGTTTGACAAAACAATCCTCCCAACTTAAGGGCAACTAATTTTTTTGTGGAGCTTTCTTCTGTATCACCTGGTGTAGGGCTGCATGATACGAGGCAAATATGCAATGTGCGATAATGTTGTTGACCATTGAGATAACGATATTACTTGCGATAAATAAACAGTTTATCAGTATATCAGTTCTGCCTTTCTGCTGCTTCAGTATTCTGCTAAAATACAACTAACTGCCTGTTGAATTTTAAAAAATTGAAAGGAAGTTATTTCTGACATTTTATTGAACAAATTGAACATTGAACTGAACATAAAAGACACCATTTAAAAAAAAAAAAAAAGATAGTTAAATTTTAAAGAGCAGTTTTCTACCGATAATCTCTTTTAACTAACTAAAAAAATCCCTGAGTGTCTTTTGCGATTTGTCGCAGTCTTTTGTGATGTGTTTATTGTGCAAGTTGATATTGCGTTGACGATTAAAAAAAACTATTTATTGTGCAGCCCTAATCTGGTCCATGTGCTGATGAAAGCTCTGAAAAAAAATGTATAAGTACAACTTGAGTTTGAATTGTTTTTGTGAAACTTCCATGCACAACTTTAAGCTGACATAAGGACTGGAGTCCTCAAAGTGCTGTGGATGAAATCACAACAGATACTGAGCAAGCACCATCCCCCGACTTAAGACTGTAAAACAGTTGAATGTTTTGGACAAAGCAAGTAACTGAGCCTTGAGTTGAGATTGTTTTCTTAAACTAGTAATGTATTGTGTGAATGAGACTGTATTATGTGACTTATTGGTACTTACAGAGTCCAGACGTGTGTATAGCTTTGATCATCTTCTTCATCCTCTGTAGAGTTGTATGGTCCATCTCCAGCGACTGCAATAAAACAACCAGACAAAGACAGGTGTGAAAATTAAAAATCATGAATTAAATAAAGATGTTTGCACTTTAAAATACCTCCATTCAATTGAGAAATGGTGTCTGTTTGTGACTAATCTGATTAACTTGACAACTGTACATTTAAGCAGGTTACACATTGATACAAAAGTCTTGTAAATCCAATGTTGCCATAAAGTAGTCTGGCTCGTTGATTTGCAACAATGCCTGAAATGGCCTAATAACACACAGATGGATATCAAGGGGAGAACTACATCAGTATAAGCAGTACAGGAAAATATCTGATAATTGACACATTTCTGTAGTTTCACTGTATATCCTCTGATTGCCGAATCCAACTACATTCAAGCCTTCCCTCTCCCCAACGTTCAGATTAGGGGTTTTTCATAGACACAAGAATCTGTACTCAATTATGCCGATGTTGGACTTGTGACTTCTTTACTGTTCCCAGAGTTTACAATAGGTATACGTGTGTGCTTAATTTTCTCACGATGTGTGACTAAGGCAAACAGGTGAGTCAGCACTTTCCAGCAAGACAATCGTCTGTCTTGCGTTGTCATGAATAACCCTGAATGATGTCAGTGCATCTATTTCACTTTTCAGGTTGAAGCATTGAAACACATGATAGATGATCTAGACAAAATGCAAACAGTCAGTTTACTTTATTGTAATTGGACAATCAATCTCTTTCCAAACCAAAAAGTTTTGAAACTACATCCTGTATATTCTCCTCACACAGGCCACTTGTTTTACTGAGACATGCGGCACCCCACCTACATGCCACTAGAAATAGCTTTAATGAGCCAGTAATGTAGACTTAACAGAGACTCTGCCTTGTTAGATGGTGTTGTTTACATGGCCCAGTCCTTCCCAGTCAAGTCCACTCCCTAAGTGTTAGTTCACTAATTAAAAGGCGGTGTGGGTGTTGTGTAATGCAACTCTGCACTGTCTGCGGACAATGAATGGGAAAGTGATTTAGTGGAGACTAGAGATGGGAGTAGCTCGCTGCTGTTGTTGCTGCTGCTGTTGCTGCAGTTTCCTCAGCTGGTAAGTTGGTTGGCAGACAGCGGATAAACAGTGGAAACAAGTTGATGCAGGTTAACAAAACAGGTTGTGTTTGTGGAATTTTGGGAAATAAATCAGGGCACACGGACACACCAACAAACAGACAACCCAACTGACAACTGCAGTCTACCCACAATCTTCTAAAACATTAAATTCAAGGACTTTTCAAAGACTTTCCAGGACATAGTTTGAGACACGGATCAACTCTGGGGACCAGCCCTATAAATGGGAGCGTCTGTCCGTCGCTGAGTGAGTGATGAATAAAATTCAACCATTCAAGTCAAGTGAGTGATGACGTCACTGGAGTTGCAGCTTCTCCATTGGCTGTTGCGCTTTCAAAATGATTCAGCGGGACAGTCAGTTCAGTACACAACAAAAAAATAGTCCAAACAAATTCATATAGCCTACTTTTGATAATTAGTTTGTTATGGTTCTTATTACAGGCTTATGTGTTACTTTGTCATACCTTGACAGTTTCACCACTCAGGTGGAATGACAACCCAGATAAAACACCTACAGGATACGTCACAGCAACATCACGTGACACTTCTGAAGATGATGACAGACGCAGTCGTCGAAACTGTCAAGGTATGACAAAGTAACACTTAAGCCTGTAACAAGAACCATAACAATCTAACAACAAAAAAATATTACTGGGACAACAACTACAGATGAACATTTAATATCCAGGAATTCACATTATAGACACCACAGCTGACTATCACTGTAACAATTTGGCCGCAGTCCAGCCACATAGGTTTACACCTAGTCTTGTTATAATGAGAACTAGCAGGCTGACACATGAAACAACGACAACTGCGGACATGATCCATGTCTATTTATGTCTATTTTCTGTCTACTCAAAAAATGTCATGGCCTTGATTTTTTTCCCCCTTAAATTCACGAACTTTCAAAGATTTGAAGGACCTGTGGGAACACAGTACAATGCCTTTTTGTGCCTGTATGCAAGGTTGTGTTAACCTGCTGTCAGGGTGTGCACGACTGCTGTCAGCAGAGCATTCATGACTAAATGATATCTGATCCTTATTTACCGCATTAACTAGCATGATGACACACAAACCAACAGCTTTTCATTCCAAACATTTTAACCATGAGGGAAAACTTTAGATCTGGTCTTAAAAGAAACATTTATGGAAATAACATAAAGCCAATTATAGCTTATAGAAAATGAAACCATTCCTTATCCCTTTATCGTTGCCTCTAATCAGGAGTAATAAGTAACAAGCAGTCAAGTGTGTTGGGGTAAATGGTGTCTCTGTCTCCCTGTCTGCCTGCCGCTGTAAACCACACACATGCCCACACATTACCCGAGCCATTAATCAAGCTTGTCCCTGCTGAGCAGACTAAACATAATAACCATAGATCTATCTATAAAAGGCCTGTTGCATTTGCATCTGTGTGTCCGTCTGTGTGTCTGTGTGCACATGTGTAGGATTCCAACATGTCCCTCCCCAGCAGCTATTCCAGCTATGTATTTTCCAGTCTGTCGTGGCCATAAATAAGGATATTATCCCAAGATAAATAGATCAGACAGCTGTGTAAAACTCTTTATAAACCCTGGACTCTGCTGTCTCCATCTCTGCTCAGCAGTCAGTTTCGAGCCAGGAAAGTCTTAACGAAGACCTTTCATCTCTCACAGACGTTTTAACAGTGATGCATCAACTGGATTCCATCATTTGATATCAGTGAAATATCAGGATATCTGCACCATGGACTGAATTGCTGCTGTCAAACAACAAACATTGCATAGGAAACTATCTTCCCCCACATGGAGTATATCTAATTTTAGAAAAATGATCCTCCGTTTTCAATTTGTAACAGCAAAACCACAGTAATTCAAAACTGATGTGAGCTCTCGCTGAAAACAGAGCTCCATCTTGGGTTACAGCAGAACAGTGAACCGTACTGTTGTGTGACGTCACAAGGAAGACAGACAAGGAAGGATCGACTTGTGTGCACACTCGGATTATTTGTTTTATGGCAGAGTTCAGGGCAGCCACCCTCTGTTTCCTCCTTCGCCCGAGGAGCTTTGGGAGAACAGATTTCAAACAAACACAAGCGCACACACAGATCTCAAATAGGCCTTGAGCCAAAGTACCAGTTCAAACAGACTAAATGCACAGACGTGCTTTCAAACATTGACAAACGTGCATGCACGCTTACACTCACAAAAACAATGCATTATTCTGTCAAAGGGCCACACTTGTTTCTGGTATGTCTGCTGTGTTATGTGTGTGTTGTGTTTGTGTCCCATCTCAGTCCGACTCCCTTGAGGCGGAAGACAAGGCCAAGTAAACTCTGTACGCTACATTAACACATGTAGCCTTTAAGTTTCTGCTGGACCAGGCCCAGTCTGCACTGAATCACCATGAGTGCTAACATCCAACCTTCTCTGGAGACAGTCGTAGAATATAGCTGCAACTTTATTGTAAGACCAAGCCGGCCACAAGCCGAAACCTGTTGGTCTTACAATAAAAGTGTTCTCTACTACAAGTGTTGCTGGAGTTTTGACCTCTTTAGACATCTTTCCCTTCTCCATGCACCTTGGAAATAGGTGAAGTTGTGCCAGAACCCCCATTCTGCTTCTACAGTTCTCTGAAGACTAATCTCTCTTATGTCGACTAATCAGTCATTTTGATCTTAGGTGAATAAGATTTCATTTGTCGATTAGTCATTTTTTATGCTGAATGCCGTATTTACAAGAAACTTATGAGCTTACCTCTGGTAAACATAAGATTTAAAGCGGTGGTTTTGCATGATTCTTTGTGAAGAAACTCAGTTTTACAGATCTGCTGATTAAATCAACTAATCAATCATGTGAGTTAGTCCACTAAGAATGTCTTTAATCAAAGACAGCCCTACTGAAGACAGTAGCAGTCTATAGTCCAACCACACAGAACTTGGCAAGCAGTGTCAAAAAGCCATGTACCAGTTTGGGGACTCAAATTTTATGAAAATGGTGCAAAAACACTTATGAACTGTCAAATTGTCCAGTTCTAAACAATTCCATGGCCTCACGGGGGTCAGGAGAGCACGAGGACACCCCCACATCAACACACCACAGATATGCATGTCTTTACATAAATATGTTGCCCCAACACCAGTGCTCACAAAAACACATTGCACCTGCCCCTCTGTAACAGTTACATGTAGAATATCCCATTAGCATTAGGGAGATATTACAGCTTTAGGAAGGAAAATACTGTTTTGTCAAAACCTGGGGCAAAGTCTTCGTGTCTATCTCTGTGCTCACCTGGAAACAAACAACGTCAAACGAAACTGTTTAACGACATAATTGTTCATTTCCACAGCTGCTGTAAAACCCCTAAAGCCACGTCCAAAAAAGGAGCTAGCTAGTCTTACAGGTGAGTGAAGCCCTTCTTCAGTCAGAGCTACGCATGCTAAGCAATATGGACAGGTAAACAGACAAAAGGTGCATGCTTCTCTGCACCGCCTCCCCTCCACCTCTCTCACCTCCTCCACCGTTGAAACTGTGTTCCGACAGTCGCTCATTTTGGACTGAAAACTTGAAGTCCCCGGCGAAGACAAATCCTCGTTTGTCAGGACCACGAAATCCGAAATGCTTATTCGCTCCGGCATGTTTCGAGCGAAACGCGTCTTGACAATCACTGAGGGGAAAAGTTTGCCTAAGTTTCACGCGCGCATTTAATTCCCATTGAAGAAAAAAACAAGTTTACTCCTCCATTGTGTGCAAGAAGGCAACCGAAAGGAGACGGTATTCCTCAGTGTTGGTACCTAAAAAGCGCCCTTAAAAAGGTGGAAAGTTGTCTAAAAGCGGACCTGTCTGTGTCCTGACCGACTTTAGGCTCCACTCTACGAATGTGTGCGCGTGGAGGTGCGCCAGCGCGCTATTGTCCGCCCAGTGGGGAGGGAGCAAACTCCATCATCACGTGGGAATGTTTGTGCTCTCTGGCACTCTGCACAGAGAAAAGAGTGTGAGTCTTCTCTTTCTCTTTCATTCCTACTTCTCATTTCTATGCAAACTCCAGAGTCTGCAGTGCGGTCGCCATGGATATGCATAATACCTCATTCACAGACTAAACTGAAGGGGAGGCATTTCTGTGGACGACGTGATGGTTAGTTAGAGCATCGCACAGGGTTTCTCCACCTTTTCCAAAGTTAAATTCAAGCATTTTAAAGTTTTTCCAGCACCTTACAGCTGTGGTAAGATACATATTTATATGCATAGTAGTCCGTATACAGTATACTGATTATGTCACTTCTTTATCACATTAAATTAGATGTTATTGTGCTATAAACAACCCAAATTATGTTTTGTGAGAGCATTCTACAGAAGGGTGATAAATGATAGCAAAATGCAACAAAGTTTCATGTTTCAAAGTGTGTCACCTGTAGACTTGGCATACACAACTAAATTTCAAGCAGTTTCAAGCACTGCATTCAAAATCCAAGCACTTTTTCAAACCTTGAAAACACCACATTAAAATTCAAGTGTTTTCAAGGATTTCCACCACCCATAGGAACCCTGATTGCAACGAGGTAGAGGCATACAAAGCTCAAAGCTCTGGAAAAAATTAAGTGATGTGATTGGGATTTTGCACACATTCATCATGTCTGGAGCAGGGGTTTTGCAGCTGTGCAACTGCCCTATAATCAAGAGTTTGGAGGTATAACGCCTTGGCAATCCCTTTGGCTTAAGTCTCCAAAGCTTCCTGCTCTTCCTTTTCATCTCATGAAAAGACATTTTTCATTGAGGGAGGATTTCTTCAGTCCCTCCCCCACTGACCTCCTGAAATCATCTGACAGAGTGAACGAAAAGGAAAGAGTGCATTAGAGAGGTGAGGAAAACTCCAAGAGTTGTGTATGGGACGTAACTCCTGCATGCCTGCCATTGTCAAGCCTGTCAATTCAAAGAAAAGAGGTGTATCACTGATCCTTGCCTCAGGGAGAGCAGTGATACAATACACAAGTGCAGATGGGTGATTTTAGGAAGCAACATCAAATACAGTGGCTCCCTTTGGTTTTACCACAAACCACATATTTGCCTACATTAGCTTTATAAAGGGAAAATTTGTTCCAGCTCTATAGGCAACTTGAGGTTATAAAAAATCTGACTCACGTTGTGGTAAAGGTTTTTTTTTCTGTTCTCTGTAACTACTTATTACTGTCACACAGTGAATAGTGCAGAATGGGTGTCTTCACTGTGCGCTCACAGTGGTGCTGTGTTTACATTCACAAAGATAGACAAACTCCTTTTTGTGTCGCAAGTCTCTTCGCTTAGCAAATAACTCACCAAAATGGACATGCATTGCATTTGATATCTGTGCTGTAGGCCTACTTGCACACACATGCATATGCATATGCATACACACACACACACACACACATGCACACACATACACACACATGCACACACACACACACACACAGTGAAAGTTTAAAGGAGTGCTTATCAAACTCTCTGGAGGCACCAAATGAAAATCACTGGGAGGCCAAACAAATACCTCTCATGTTCTCGCATACAAATTAAGGCAACACACCATTTAAAATGTGCACGCTAAAGTCTCCGGGGGAAAGCTGGGAAACTCTCTCTTTAACCTATTAATCATTAAGAAAAAAGTCCATTCTTGTAAGGAAGTGAGGGCACGCGACAAACTCCAAACAATGCAGGGCTGCACAAAATAGGTTTGCTGACCCAGTTTAAGCAGGGCCTCATTCACCCATTGTTTCTGTTGCACGTATGTGTGTGTGTGTGTGTGCATGCATGTGCGTGTGCGCGTGTGCATCAGTGAGGGAAAGAGAAAAATATGGCTATAAACAGTTTGCATGGCTAGGTGTCTAGTGTTGTAATATATTTGCAACATATGTCTGCATGCTCATTTTGCATGCACACATATTTTAGCGTGGATGTCTGGGGCTGATGTAATGCAGAGGCTTGCTGTGCCCCAACAATACCCTCCTTCAGTTTCTTTGCGGCCCCTTGTAAAGAAGCAGAGCCTTTGTGCGTCTGCCAGCCTTCCAGCCTGGGTCCTATTGTAAAACTGAGCAAACCGGTCTGCTCAGGCAATGCAACGTATAGTGGAGAGAACACAAGTCCAAGGACAGGGAGGGGGGGGGAGAAATCAGGAGTCGACTGAGGAGAATTGTTTTGGAAGGAGAAGGGAAAAGAGGGAGGGGGAGATGCTCAGCGCAGGGAGCTGAGATGACAGAGGAAAGGAGAAAGAGATAGAGAGGAACTTCATTGTGTCATGAGTATACAAACTGGAGTGACTCATTTAATGTTTTCCCTCCTTGTCTCCACCCTTTTCCTTCCTAAACACCACATACCTATTCATTGTCATTTCACATATCAACACTCTCTCCTGCCACTGCTAAGGGTAATTTCACTCTTGACTTATATCACCGACAAGGGCTTTGTTTCTTTTTCTCCTTCACTTTGTCTGTGAGGAAGTGAGGTACTACATCAAATGCAACGTCTCTCTTTCTCTGACGCACACGCGCAGCAGCACAGAGGTCGTAGCGACATCTTCCAGTAAAGATTACAGCTGCCAGGATTTCCTTGCTGCTGCTTCCCAGCAGCCCAGTGGAGTTGCAGCAGAAGGTCCCCCACCCTCCCCCCCCCGAAAAATCTCTCTCTCTCTCTCTCTCTCTCTCCACTCTGCTTGTTGACTCAGCTCCACTAGTTCTGCTATCAATTTACTACCCTTGTCAGGCCAGGAGGCCCAGGCTTACCGTAAAATACCCCCTCTTCTGGTCGACACGGATGACTGAAAATGGGAGGACTGGAGAGAGTATGAGAGAGAGAGAGGGGTTTGATTTACTGTTTAACACAGTTTCCCACTAGAATAAGCATGAAGTGTCATGAACAAGGCAAGGCCCCTTCTGTAAACAATCTGCTTCAAGAATCTGCACAACTGCACAATGATGAAGTACTGGGGAACACCTCGCCAGAAAAAAAAAAGAGCTGTGACACTTTGTGACAGCTTCTGCATTGGAAAATATGTTATCCTTGACTCAGCTGACTGAGAATGATATCAGTCTCAGTACAGTCACGTATGGCAACATATACCTGCGCAACAACCACACCCTCAGACAGTCTCTCCAGCATGCTTGTCACCACAGGTGGTATGGCAACAAAAACCTTTCCACACTGGTAACAGGTAGTCAAACTTGTTTGTGATTCATAATTAGAAATGCGCTGAAAATTGTCACAGTGTCATTTGAGATACAGGAAGTCTGAGAAAACAATGAAATTCACTTTTCCTTGGAACTATTGCGCCAACCTGTTGAATACCAGTAACTTCAATTTTTTTCCATTTAAAAAAACTTCCCTTTTCAGGGCTTGTGCACATACATTTGGGTATCTGGTGTGCCTACCGACCCACAAACTGTGAAATAAGACAACCCAGTCAGTTTTTTTGTGGGCTGCCTAGATCAGAAAACATGGGATTCAACAAGCCATTCATATTTTGTCTCCCCTCCCATTGTCACATGCAGGCTCATTAGAATATACCTTCTGTCCATCTGAGTATCTCCACCCACCGTTTGAGAACTACCTGTGCAAAGGTGAGCCATATTTTTCTCATAAGCCAATCAGAGTAGACTGGGCTACAGGTGTATTCAGACAGACAGTATGAGAAAAATAATGTGTTTTTTGAACATTAAAGCATGTAAACATGTTATAGTAGAAACCCAAAATATAAGCATAATATGTCCTCTTTAAAAACCCTTTCAGCACTGTAGGTATTTCCTAATGGTCAGAAAAGCTTTAATGTAAATATGTACACTGTGAATAGAAAGTATAAATACTCTGTTGTGTTCTAATTTTTGTTAACTTTTTTTTACTTAACAAGCACATTTTTTTACTTAACAAGCATCAGAATTCTGATTAGGAAACCTGTGACGTTTGGGGACGTTTCACTATACCGCACTGCAGCTGGTATGCCTGTAAGTTATATTTAAGAGCGCACAAGCCTTATTAGGGGGATACTGTAGATCATCAGAGCCATTGCATTAATAAAAAAGAATCTTTGACCTTCAGTGTTCTGAACCTGTTACATATCATCATCCATTAAAACATTTACATTTAAACCTTTTATTTTGTTTGACCTTGTTGCTTTGTTCACATCTATAACCTAAAAATGTATCTGAAAATGTTTTATTTTCAAGGCACATAATAGCCTGTGTCATAACATTATAACCATGATAATGAAATGCTATCAAAGGCCCAAAATATGCATACATATGTACGCATACGCATACATACTGTATGTGCAATAATCATAGAAATAGAATTCTATTTCTATTGCAATAATACATAAATACAGAAACCACATAGAGTGCATGCATGCTTTTAAAGCTAACAAAAAACCTTTATTTGTATTTTACAGAATATTCAGAAAAGCTCACCATAGAGAAAAATGGGCAAACGCTTATTCACTGCACTATTAGCACTTTGTTTTCTTGAGGCCTATTGTATATTTTCTCAAACTGTACGATGTGCAGTTGAAAAATTTGGTTTTGCAATGTTTTATTTCATTATTACTGAAAGCATATCAATTTTGCATTCTGGTGTGAATCAGAGATGCTCATAAGTCAAGTCTCTTCTAGTTGTAATAAACGTTCTGTCATCTGCTGCATGCCATACAGTGTCTGCTTAGAGCACTGCATAGCTATCTATGGAATTCAAAGTATGTACTGTATCAGCACTCCTTTACCTATAGCATACAGTATCAGCATTGATTAGTTGTTTGGTATATGATCACTTTAAACAGGCTATTGCAATGCAACATGAAAAAAAAACAACACAATGAAAGCTTTCCTTTAACTGTATTTTGCCCCTAAAAATGAAATAGACTAACATTACTCAGGGTAACAAGAACATATTGCTAACATTATTAGGCATGCAATAATAACTGTAACCTATTTTTCAATAACAGTTAGAGTACAGCCGTATTGTATAATTATACTGGGTCTCCAACTAATGACTTTATAATCTGCTGTAAATTCACACATCCCTCGAGCCTCTCAAACCCAGAGATGCTCACAAGTCATTTTTTGCAAGTCCAAGTCAAATCTCAAGTCTTTTATTGGCAAGTCCACGTTAAGTCACTGTGTGTGTGACTAAAGTCCAAGTCCCCATCTCTGGTGTTAATTCAATCCAGTTTGGTCACTGAAAATGGGAACAAACCTGCTGATAAAATCAAGGCATTTTAAAATGTAACACAGAGAATGAAAAAGCTTTCACACAAAATAACGTGCATGTTCTATTTTCTTCTTCTTAGAATTATTATTTAAAGTTATACTGGTATTTTTCTTTCAACACCTCATGTTGGAGAAAGTGTCTTGTTGTCAGTATATCTTCTCGCCACTTCTCCACCTGCATGTGTGCTGGAATTATCCGCCTTGATGTCAGGCAGAGTTGGCATGTCTGCATCTGCAGCTATAGCATTATTATTATTATTATTATCATGTCTCTGCACCAGACCCCACAGAGCACGCTCAGGTTGGCACAGACCATGGGAACTGCCCCTGAGGGGGATCACAGGCTGCAGGATGATGGATGAGTGAGAAGGGGCGCTGATGTTCTACCTGCAATTCCAGCCTGTTGGCTAATTCCTTTAGACCACTTCAACTTTTCATCACTCACTTAAACTAACATGCCAACTCTGACGCCTCAAGGGCTCGGCTTTTCGTAATCTGAGAGACTGAGTGCGGGCGGCTGGTGCTTGTAATTGTCCTCTTTTTATAGCTCGTGCTTTCGGAGAGCCAGAAAATAACCGTTGAAATGTGTATAATCTGAAGCCTCTGATGTGTGTGTACACACACTGTCCTGCCTGTTGCCTGGTGATGTGTCTTGGCTCTGTCTGTGGGGAAGACAATGGTTGTGCTGTTGCCTAATCTCAGCTTCTATCTCTTGTCAAGACTCCTGTTGTGTTTAATAGACTGGTAGGTTAGGTTTGTGTCGTACAGTAATTTACAGCATTGTGTCTGCTACAGTTCTTTTCTTCTATTGGCTGCAATAAACCAGGTACAAGGTCATTTAAAGCACCAGTTTATTCAATCGCCATAAAATGTACAGTTTCATTCTAATAGATCATTGGTAACTTTGATATAAAAGAGATATGAACTGACAGTACAGCCAGAAAAGTTTATTCCATGTTTCTCCAATTTTATAGTTTTAAAATGTGTTGAAATTGAAATCTATTTCAGCCTGTAAATAATTACACAAACTATTTGGGATAAAAGAAGAAAAATAAATAACAATTACTCCCAACAAAAATCTACAGTAATGCAATTTAGCTGAAAGATAATTTCTGCAGACCAAAAACGTGCCGTCTGTAGCTACAACTATTATTACCTCTGCCAAGGAGATTATGCTTTCAGTTTGTTTGTTTGTTTGTTTGTTTGTCAGCAGGATTACGGAAAAAACTACTGGTCCGATTTTCATGAAACTTGGTGGAAGGCTGTAGCAAGGGCCAAGGAAGAACCCATTAAATTGGAGCTGAATCCGAATCACCGGATACATGAATTATTTTTCACATTTTTTAACCTTGCGAGATAGGACACGACCTTGAGCAGAGGTCTGGCTCTCAGAGTGCTTTTCTAGTTATTTGATATTTAAATGCAATTTGGGGGCTAAATGCATCTTTAGAGTTTAATCATCCATGAGTCATTTCCTTGTTACTGTTCAGTTCTGCTCCGTTCAGAGTTCAGCCTGTTCATCATCACACCCTGCTGAGTGATGGATGGAGTCGGTCCCTACCATCACATTAGTCATAGGGCCTTGGGTGAAGGAGACAGCCTGGGGCCATTACGCTCAGGAGCAGCCCAACAGGTGCTTCAAATCAAGCTCTGGGTTTGTCTGTTGTTTCTTTTAATACTGACAGGATGTGGTGTAACCTGCTGTCTAAACTGTCTGTCCGGTCTGTAGCGCCGAGGGTGTCATCAAGAAGGAAACAATAAAAAAGAAACAATACCAAGACATTAACTTTTTTTAACAATACAATAAAAACAATAAAACAAATACAATTATGAGCACCCCCTGATCTGATACTTTTTCATGTTTTAAGAAAAATATGTCTTCAATTTTGCAGAGCCTATTTTGTGGTATGGCATATGCCCACCGCCAATTCAAATTAGCAAAGGCACAACACTGAACTATCAGAAGCAGCATGGTTGTGTCTCGATGGTAACCCAAGATTTGTGAAAGTCTCGCATGATTCACGTTAGGCATTGACTGGATGGTTAAGGGCTTATGTCCACATAGAGTTTTTTTTTATAGCAGAAAAGTGCTGGCAGGGTGCTGGGGAGCGCTTCATCCCAGTGTCTCATCAAAACATCGCTGACTGTTTGACCTGTTTCTATGACAACATTAACATTAGCTCACTAGCTATCTTAATGCTACGTAAACAGAGGGTTGATTACACAGCTAACAACAAGCTTACGACGCGCACGGTGATAAAACACTCACCAGAAACAGTGTCCAGCTGATCTCCTCCCACAAACAGACTTTTCTCTCTTTGTTGTGATAGTTTCCTGAAAAGGAGCGCTGGTGACGACACAGCACCTTTCTGAAAAGTTCAGATATTTTCAACTTGAAGCGCTCGGAGCGGCCTCACAAAAAAGGGTGTTTTTCATTGCTCTGAAAAAAGACGTTGGGTCTCTACCACCTGCATACACTCTGTCCTCATTGGAAACAATTGAAAAAAGATGCTGGCGCTCAGAAATAAAATGATATATGGACACAGGCCCTAAGGTTAGTATAGATCATTGAAAACAAGTCTCTGGAGAGTTTTCGCATGTTTTCACAAATCTTGGGTTACAATCTACATCCAGAGGGGAAGAAAAAGATTGACGTATGGGATGGGCATGGGGGGGGGGGCGTCCTGAACAGATTTTTCCGAGGGCCCCAAAAATGCTAGAGCCGGCCCTGCCAGTCTGTTACTATACATTGAAAGATTTAACCCTGTGCAGTGGAAGAAACCTTTCATTGATGTCACACACTCCAGAGAAGTAATAATCACAGGGCGTGAGACAGGTGACACAGTGATGTGTCATTTAATAGGTCATTAGTGTCCCTGTGACATTAAATGCCAGTAACACTAAGGTTGTCACATGTTTTGGGGGATTGTGTGACAGAGGGTGAAGCTCTGCTCACCTGTGATGAAACATTATGGCTTGTTATTTTGTTTTGTTCGCTCTTAATTCACTTTGACAATGACAAATAATGTTGTTTTTTTTGGTTGATTTGAACTCAAACCAGGAATTCTTGTTCTCTACATTTAAGTAACATTGTAGTTTTTACTCCTCTACATTTATTTGACAGCTATGGTTATCTTAGGAAATATGACTTTTGTAGGCTACGTTTAAGTAACATTTTAAATAGAGGAGTTTTACTTGTAAAACTGGGTTAAGTTAAGTGGGTTAAAGTAAAATGTTACCAGGATTTCAATACTTCTTCCGTCACTGTCTATATCTGATAAGGGCTGAGCAGTAATGAGATGGATGATGAGTGTGATTGTCTTAATCTAAAATGCATCAGCGGTGGCAACTGAATGAACTAAATGACCTATGCACCTATCACACACACACAATATTAGATGCATCATAGAGATATATGAGATAAAAAGTTTTTACAGACTGAAGTACAATACTGGACTCAGCTGCTGTATGTCGCAGTTAAAAATAATTCATGTTATCACAGTTGTGTGGCCAGTTACCTGGACAGGTGAGTATTTGTTGTCAGTGAGTGTCTCCAAGATTGCAAGACATCCTTCTTGTCAGACGAGGTGTCTGGTTGCTCCTTTGTTTAACTATGATAGGGACTTTTCAGTTTGGCTGAGTCACACCTCAGCACGAAAACGTAGTAGTGTGGATACGGTTAACCCTAACCCTAACCCTAACCCTATAGGGACCCACAACACCAAAGCCCTCATGATGCAACACCTTTATCAAGATAGAGTGGTGAATAAAAAGGTGGGCTAATGGCTGTAATCTCTATAAAAGAAAGAAAAAGCAAAGTCTTTCAGAAAAGTACTTTTTCCACCACCTTCATGCCCCCTTTCAGTTTCAGCTGCAGATGATCTGAAAGCAAAAGCAGCATGTAACATCTGTTCCACACTCTGTGACTGGAAGAATAGAGCTCATACTGAGTGCTTTGGGCTGTTTTTCTCCCCACTCTTTTTCTTTTTTTTCTTTCTTTTTTTTTTTTACCTCTCCCCTTATTTTAACCTCACAGAACTCGCTGAACAAGATCTGAGGCTGTGTCTCTTATGATCAGAGGCAAGCTGCAACATGTGGATGCAGCGTCAGGGTGGAAACATGGATGTGGGCGCACTAAGCAATTCAGCGATAGACATGAGAGACAGTTTGTTTAAAAAGTGTTTTTATATGATATAATTTATGTTATGTAGGCCTAGACATTACATAACTGAGAACTTATATATCTATTTTTTTAATATGTGTTTATTATTTTTGAGATCATTGCAATAATATCAACATAGAAAGTGAAAGAACAAATAAATAAAAGCACCCAAAACCCCAGAAGGACACGGCACAGCCTAGTAACAATAGCCACAGTCATAGTTCAATTAAATACAAAGCAGTACAAAAGTAAGTACATAAATAGTACAAATAAAAATAATAATATACACAGCATACACCACATACTAGTCCTTACCCTGAAAAAATGTCAGTACAGGGTCCCAGATCTTATCAGAAACATCTCCTCTATCTTCATTATAAAATATCACTCTCTCCAGATGTAATGTGTTTCTCCCAACCACAGGTACAGAGTCCATTAACTTGCAGGATTAATTTTTTTGCAATCACCATTCCAAACAAAACAGCCATTTTTTCATACTCATTGGCAGAAGATCGGGGGCTTGTTGCTCCGAGGATGGCTATGAGCGGCTTCCAAAAAGCTTCTGAGAAACAGTAAAATATATTCTGAGAACTGAATGTAACCATATTGTTATTGTTAACATTTTCTCAACAATCACTAGTATTGTTTTGCTTTTTACGAGGTGACCTAAATTGTTTGTCTCAACAAAGTAGGAGGGAAAAGTAGATTCCTGGAAAGTTCTGAGAACATAATCTCTGAGTGTGGTACAGTGAGGTTAAAGTCCACATGGAGGGGGAGAGCTTCTGTGAAGTGGAAATATCAGCACACAATAACCCGTGCACTGCCACTGTGTCAACACGTGTCCCTCCTATGAGTAAATGGAGCAGCTCTGGGGCGTGTCTGGATCTGTTTCCAGGTGACATCAGTCTTGGCACTCTTGATTCCAGCTTTGCCATAAATTGATGTGTTCATCTTGTGGTTGTCTTGTTTATTTATTTTTAACTGTGCTGACCAGGAGGAGCACTCCTAATTTCATTGTATCTTGTACAATGAAAATAAAGCTTTCTATTCTATTGTATTCTAATTGCAAATTAAGGCTGATAGAAGCAGTATTGTCTCATGATGTCTGCTTATTTGGATGTTATTTGGTGGCTTGTATTAGCATTAGCTTTATTAGGACGAGTTGCAAATTTGTTTGATGACATCTTGATTCTGGCAGTCTGCATACACAAGGCTCGCCTCAGCTGACTGCACCAAGACTGCCAGATGGGCCAGAGGGCCACACATACTTTGACTGAACAGATACAGTGTGATCATGTAGCCTTTTGGCTGTTTTTGCCCTCTGCACCAGGACATACAGGGGGCAGATGTGGTGTGCAACATTTATAGTGTGTAATCTGTGGGCTACAACTGTATTGTGCAACTATTTAACTTAATATT
>JAOVVB010009216.1:0-16838 GCA_028570985.1 Heterobranchus longifilis | reverse complement strand
TGGGCTGGAAACTGTCATCTGATCTGGCAACAATGTGCACTGGGGCTTAATATAATTTACGTAGCATAATATCGTTCTCTCCATATTCAGACTTCTCGTCCAAAAAGAACTATATTCAACGAAACTTTGGCACAGTGTCAACATGTTTGTACTCTAGTTAAACTTAAACTGAACTTAAACAAGTCCCATAGTGAGCAGCTCAGTGTCAGAGTTACCTCGGCAGCTCCGCAGTCGGTGCACTGTTTGGCTACTTTTTTGAGATTTTCAACGTCGCGGCCGTTAAGAGCCAACAGAGCTCCGAGTTTGGCGAACAGGACACTCGTGCCTGCCCCGATGCCCGAGCTGGCACCCGTTATCAGAGTCACTTTCCCCTTCAGGGAAGACACCTGGAACACACATACAAACATAGGCCTGTCACGCGTGCACACGGTACCTTAAAAAGTAATAACGCAATGATAAAGTAGTAGAAAGTAGACTTACTTTAAAAGCATCGTGTGAGGCCATGCTTTGTTTTCATGTGACCCAGCTGATAAGAGCCAGCAGGTAACCCTAGATTTGAAAAGACAGACCAAGAACTCTCGCGAGACTCATTTCCCGACCACCTAACTCTAACCATACAATTCGAGGTTAATGCCTAACCATACCCATCTTACCATACCAATCGAGGTTAATGCCTAAACATACCAATCTAACCTCAACTATCCGAGTTTAATGCCTAACCTTAACCAAATCGCGAGAACTTTGGAAATAGGGTTACCTTATAGCCACGCCACGTAGCCAGCGCGACACGCTTCGTCCACTAGTGATGACGTAGTAGGTAGAAAGATGTTTATTGGTCACTCCGGTTATACAATCCTGTGAAATGCTGGGAGGATCCATTAAAGAAATATTAAATAAAATAAAATAACAAATATAAGAGACAATGAGAAAGATGAGAATATACATTAGAACAGTAAATATAAAAATACATATAAAATATAATAAGATATAATAAAGTATAAGCACTATACAATATATAGACAGATATATAGTTAAATATTTACTTGCTGATTTGCAGTTCATGTATGACAAGCAGACATTAAATTCAACACTGCTCCTTTTCGAGACATCCAACCATAGACTGTAAAATCGTTCTGTCACTGTGTACGCTCTGAACTTATTTTGGACCGATATACACAATTTTATCAATAGGAAAATATGTACTAATGTACCGATAAATGTATTTGATGTGATGTTGTATTATGTCCAACTGGGTGGTTTCTATTCTTTGTTGCATACTGTAGCAATGTTGCCTATGTTACTCAGCTTCTGATTACTCAAAAATATAAAGAACAAAAAAAGCTACAAAAGCTTTCAATATTTTAAATGAACTACTTTTTCTTTAAATTCTGAAAGAGTTAAAATGAATAGACTTTGGCTTTGACCTTTGGTTTGTTCAAAGTTGGTCTTTATGTTTTATATTACAATTGTTGTACCCATAGAAATATAATTGTACCTCTTTATTGGAAAGAAAGTTTGGAAAAACAAACAAAAAACACTGTAAAACCAATCTTCTCTTGAGGTGGTGACATTTGAAAATATTAACTTTTTACATGCAGAAAATGCTTTGAAATAATGCTAAAAACAGAATATATTAATTATAAAAGTTTTATTTAGTACAAAACATTGACAATTTATTTACATACATCTTTGTAGCAGTGCTGTACAAAGCAGGGCGTGTTTTATTTTTGGACTTCATTGTGAATGTATGAAGATAAATAGAAGAATACTGATTCTTCATTACAAATGCTTTGTCAGATGGAGATGGGTTTAAAGGGGATGCAAACCATTTTTAAAAAATCATAATCATACCTAGCTAGAAATCAGAGTGAGCATATATCTGAATTTTGCATACATGTGAGAAGTTGTCATTCAGAGCTTTCTGCCAGAAACGGTCTATTTTAACACAATATTTTCTAAAACTTACCAAGTAGTTTTGTTGCCTAAATCTAAGAATATTTCTGTCAGAAAGCCCTGAAAGGCTTTCTCTACAATTTTTAGCCTCTTGAGAAGTTTTACATTTTAACTTCGGCACACTATATCAACAGGCTTATTGGAAATATCAGAGTCCAAGTTTGTGTTAAAGGCCGATCTGCATAGTGGATGAAAAAGTCATCTATCCAGCAAAAGGGTTGGCATGAATGACCACATCCTTTATCCGGGTTTCAGTCAGTGGCCGGAACGTCTTTTCATTGACGGGAAGTTTCTCCAGTTCATCCAGTGTTTCCAGGCCATCGATAATCCTACATGTTGAAGAGAGTGAGATTATATTATAATCAATTGGCTGTCAAAACAATTTTCAACAATCCTTATTTCCATCTGAAATAACACCCATTTATCCGTATAAATGTTGCGTACTTTCCAAACACTGTGTACTTCATGTCCAGATGGGGCTGTTTGGCGTATGTGAAGAAAAACTGGGAGCCATTTGTGTTGGGGCCATTGTTTGCCATTGAGACCACTCCTCTTACATTATGCTGGAATAAAAATAAAAAAAGCAGAAGAACACAAAAGTTACAACATTAAACACTGACACCTGATGAAGTATTAGGTAAAAAAGTCTTCCTGACAAATGAGCTGGAGTTAGTAGGTACTCACTTTTAGGTGTTCACTGTACTCATCTTCAAATTTGCGACCCCATATACTTGTTCCTCCTTTGCCTGTGCCTGAAGGGTTTAATCAAAATACAGGGATCAACGAACAGGAAGTGAGGATGTGAATTCTCACATTTCAGTGTTGAAATGCAGCAGATGCAACAGCAATCCCCATACCTGTCGGATCTCCAGTTTGAACCATGAACCCTTTAATATTGCGGTGGAAGACACAGCTGTTGTAGAACCCACTGGCACACAAGGCAAGAAAGTTCTGTAAATAGTGAAAAGATGTTAGGATATTCCATTACTTTGTTGGAGAAAAGGGAGAAAAAGATATGTAAATCCTGATTTGGGCCTTTAAAAATGACAGTAGCATTATTAATATCCCAAAGGCTGTCTGCAATACATTTTCTACGAAAACTAACCCAAACATGAACATTGTTACTGTAATAATATATTGTATAAAAACAAAGAATATTAAAGAGACTGCGGTGATGGAATTTAACTAATTACATTTAAGTATAAGTACAATTCTGAGGTACTTGTACTTGAGCATTTCCATTTTATGTTACTTCATAGGCTACTTCTACTCAATTTGGGAGCAAATATTGTGCTTTTCACTCCACTGCATTTATTTTGACAGCTACATGTTATCTGGCTGTATATAAAGTAGTTAAAGCTCCATCCTCACCAGCTGCAATATTAGTTATGCTTACACATGAATGCAACAACAATTATAACCCAATAATATAATATATATTATTCTGAAATGGGCAATTCTGTAAAATGAGTAGTTTTATTTTAGGTAGGCCACTTCAAGTATATGTTGATGTTAATACATTTTGTATTTTTTGTAAAGTGTTTAATACACACCTTTTACTTGTAACAATATTTTTACAGTGTGGAATTGCTGCTTTTACTTAGTAAAATATCGGAGTACTTCTTCCACCACTGAGAGACTGTAGAATTAGCCTAAATACATTAACGTATCTCGAGGAGGTCTCAAGTTTTTGCAAGCCGACGGTCATATCCATTCTGAAATAAACCAGCAGCCATTATTTTAATTTCTATTATATGTTGTCTTTATGCTCTTGTGTTATCAATGTTGTCAGTGCTGCACAACCAATCGTCCCCCTGGGGACAAAGTTCTACTTGACTTGACTAATGCTAACTAACTGTAACATTAGTTGACTCACCTCACATGTTCTCGGTGCCCGCTCACAAAACAATTCAATTTTAATTTCTCCGAGATCTGTTTGAAGGGTAACAGCCTGTAACATTGACAAAAGAAACAAAATCATTAAACGTTAACTTTTAAGAGGCACATGAATAGTCATTCATTTCTGCTTGCTCGCTAACTAGCTTAGCCTTTAGCCAGACCATAGACCAGACAGCAAAAATTGGCACGTTCTAATTTTTAAAAGGATGTTTCTGAACTGGCTCCTAACAAACGTATACGCATTAAAACACGTTATTAGATTGATAGCATCTTACACTGTTTTGTTATCTTCATGGTGATAGATATATATGGAAATATTCCCATTCAAACTTACCATTTCAAACGTTCCGTCTTTGAAACTAGAGTGTGACGGAGAAATATGTCCGTCTAGAGGCAGGAGCCCAGCAATGAATGGTTCCACAAGAAAGAAAAGTCTTAAAAATCATAGCATGGTATTTCAAAAAACAAAACAAAACAAAACAAAACTACAAACAGTGTAGTATGTAAAAAAAAGTCATGGAATAGTTTGTCGAAAATAAGTGATAGTTTAGTATGTTGAGAAAAAAAGTGATAAATTACAATAATATAGTACAGTATGGTAAAAAAAAAGGGGGGAAAAAGATCACGTATTATAGTATGTCGAAAATCAGTCGTAGTAAATTATGTCAAAAAAGGTCATACTGTAGTACATCGAAAAAAAAGTCAGTAAATTATGTCGAAAATACATTATAGTATAGAATGTAGAAAACAATAGTATAGTATGTTGAGATGTCATAGTATAGTTTTTCGAAAAAAAAGTTGCGCAAAACCATGTTGAAAAAAGGATCATGGTATATAGTATCTTGATAAAAAGATGTCATATAGTGAAAATATAGAATGCTGAAAAAAGTCATAAGAAATCAGAGTATAGTATGTAAAAAAAAATCATAGTATTTTGAAAAAAAAAAAGTCATAGGCATATATATATGTTTGTTCAAGATATGTGGTGCATAAAAACTGAACACTGCTTCTCCACAGGCAAGGCAAGTGTATTTATATAGCACATTTCAGAAACATGGCAATTCAAAGTGTATTACACAGTTAAAAGAGTCAAAGAATAAAAAAACAACAACAACAAAACAAGCTAAACGCTGCTTCTCCATTTCTTCTGTCTGTGTCTGGAGACAGAAAGCAAACAGGGCACAGACCACCTGAAAAAAAAGTAATATTATACTATGTAAAGAAATGATTAAAAAATCATAGTGTAGTATGTTGAAAAAAAAGTCATAGTATAGTATATCATAAAGAAAAAAAATCACATACTATAGCATGACAAAAAAGTGAAAAAGAACCATATATTGCAGTATAGTATGCCGAAAAAAGACTATAGTATGAGACCTAGTATAGTATATATATAGTATATATAGTATATATATCAAAAATATTATTTGTTGAAAAAAAGTGAAGAGTAATAGTATAGTATTTCGAAAAAAGTGGCAAAAAAAATCATAGTATAATATGCTGAAAAAAGTGGAAAAAAAAGACAAATATAGTATGTTGAAAAATGTGAAAATGATATAGTACAGTATAGTATGTTGAAAAAAGTAAAATGAAATTACATAGTTACCAACGGCCAATCAGTGTCTGTTCTTTGTGTGTCCTCCAGATTCATTTATATTGTTAATATACAGTCATAAATAAGTTAATATATGTTAATGAAGTGGTGGATCATTTAACTATCCATACTTATCATTTATAAATGTCAAGCCAGACAGCCAGAAGTGGCAGAATTATTATTTATTATTTATTTAATGCCTCATGGATTAATTGATTTAGGGATATTGTAAAAGTGCTGAGTTAATTTATGTTTGTGTTCTAATTATTGTTATTATTGTGCTATTGTTTCCTTCTGCTCAGCACACCAATCCTTTATTAAACCCATCTTCCTCAACCATCTGACCGTGGTTCTGTCTGATCAGCCGTCACCTAGCTGTAACCTGTGTCCTCTGAGTGTCCACCACCCTACAATCATTCATCTAGTATGGTGTCTAAGAAGCCCCCCAAAAGACATAGCGCAGTGTCTTGTCAAAAAATAAATAAATAAGTAAAATAAAAAATGGCAGAGTATAGTGTGTTGTCTAAAATCTCCAAAAAAGGAAATAGTATAGCATGTAAAATTTGGCCAAAAATCCCAAATTGTCAAAATGTCTCATATTCTAGTATGTTGTTTTAAAAGCCCCCCAAATGGCATAACACAGTGTTTTGTCGGGGAAAAAACAAACAAACAAAAAGTAAACAAAAAAGTATAGTATGTCATCAAAAATCCCTCAAAACGCCATAGTATAGCATGTTGATTTTGGCCAAAAATCCCAAATTTTGAAAAATATCTCATATTCTAGTATGTTGTTGAAAAAAAACCCCAAAAGGCATAGCACAGTGTCTCACCAGAAAAAAAACGAAAACAAAAAAAAATGTCAGAGTATAGTATGCCGTCAACCCCCCCAAAAAAACGCCATAATATAGCATGTCGATTTTGGCCAAAAATCCAACAATTTCAAAACGCCTCATATTCGAGTATGTGGTCCAAAAAGCCACCCAAAAGGCATGGCACAATTTATTTTTGAAAAAAAAAATCTAAATTGGCCGAGTATAATGCGCGGTCAAAAATCTACCCAAAATGTCATACTATAGCACGTGTTTTTTGGCCAAACATGCAACTTCTTCAAAACACCTCATATCAGAATCAGAATCATTTATTGCCAAGTAGATTTCACGTACAAGGAATTTGACTTCATGTCACAGTGCATAACAAGAAACAACACAAACACAACAGAACCAAAACAACAAGAGAAAAGGAAAAATATGTAGAAGTGAGAAGAAAGCTCCATGTGTGAATAACTCCAAAATATAAATAATATTACAGTAGGAATATGTAAACAGTATGTTCTGTATGAGAGCTGCAGAGTTTAGAGGGTATATACAAGGAATATTGACAGGGATGTGCAAGAGTTCTCAGTATAGATGCTATATGAATGTAAAAATAGAAATAAAATAAAATAAGATTGCGTTAATGTAACGCATTGTGTTATGAGTTGAGTGCTCTGGTGTGCAAAGATTATAAAGTGCAGAAGTTTGCAAGTGTGCAAAGTTTACAGATGTGCAATTAACAAGTAGTGATCTTGAGTGGAATGGGGGACCATGTCATCATATCATCACATCATCAAAACAATATAAAAATGTTTATCGTATATATTTTCTTATATCGTTTCTATGGCAATGAACCAGCGGCCGAACTGCGTTAACAGCAATATTTACATAATTTGGACGATGCTTTACATTCTGATCCTTGCACGTTATGTTAATTTTGCACTAAAGTTCTTAAAAAATGAGAAATTACTAGTATTTAATTCACACAGGAGTATACAAAAAAGAGGCTTTATCATGTTGTTATTTCATATAGATTATTTATTGAATTAACAGAAAACACTGTCGTGATTAGGGCTGCAACTACTCATCATTTTCATTGTTGATTATTTTCTCGATTAGTTGTTTGATCTATAAAATGTCTGAAAATAATGAAAAATGTCAGATTATTTCCCAACGCTCAAGATGACGTCCTTAAATGTCGTGTTTTGGTCCACAACTCAAAGATATTCAGGTTATTGTCATAGAAGAGCAATGAAACCAGAAAATATTCATATTCAACAAGCTGGCATCAGAGAACTTTGGCATGTTTTTCTTAAAAATGTACTCAACCCGATTAATTGATTATCAAAATGGTTGCCGATTAATTTAATAGTAGACAACTAAACGATTAATCTTTGCAGCTCTAATCGTGCTTTTTTTTCTTCACATTAATGCTTCACTTTTGTGACTGGTTTCCAGTATTACAGATGCATCCTGTTGGTCCCTGACATCTACAACAGGCAGCACATCAAAGAAGTTGTCAACATGCTGCTGCTCAATATGGGCTTCTCAGGTATTACACACATTTATATATGTATGAGCACACAACAAAAATGTACATATACACTGTTTTATTCTGCCTTTATTCAGGGTAGGCTAAGGAACCATCCAATCTGTTTACCTTGTCATCACTGTATCCCCTGTGTGTGTGTGTGTGTGTGTGTGTGCGTGCAGCGATCATCGTGCACCAGGAGTCAGTGTGTGCTACATTTGGCAGCGGGTTGAGCAGTGCTTGTGTTGTGGATGTAGGAGACCAGAAGACCAGTCTTTGCTGTGTAGAGGACGGAGTGTCTCACCGGAACTCCAGGTGGGACAGAGAACCACTTTCATGTTTAATTTATGTCTGTGTAATAATTGTATCATCCAGGTTATAAGATATCAGGAGCCCCTGAAGGCTCAAGGTGAGAATTTTGTTTCTGAAATTAATTTGAATTCCCTCGTAACTTTTGAATTACGCCAGAAGTTCCCAAACTTTTTTAAAAAACACAATGAATTGCTGTGACATCTACGTTTCTAAACTACTGATAACAAACTATGAATTTTAAATGGAAATGGAATGTGTTTATTTCATTATGAAAGTATACATTTCTTCTATTTTAAATTAAGTCATATATCATAGCTTTGTTATGCATTTTAGTCTACCTGATTGGCGACCTAATAAAAACTTACTTTGGGAAAGACTGCATTATGTATTAAGTTTGACTTTCCTTCACAATATTTTTGCATTCTGATTCTTTAAAAAAAACACTGTGTTGGTCCAGTTATAATATACTGCCAGTATAGGGTGACGGAGAATATCAGGACAAAAACCACTGTGACGTTTCCGTAGGATTACATTGTATGTTCTGTCTGTTGGACTTTGCAGGCTGTGTTTGGCATACGGAGGCTCAGATGTGACCCGTACTTTCTTCTGGCTCCTGCAGAGGGCGGGCTTTCCCTACAGAGACTGTCAGCTGTCCAGCAGACTGGACTGTCAGCTCCTGCAGCATCTGAAAGAAACCTTCTGCCATCTAAACCAAGTGTGTGCTGGTCTGGGGGGTGGGGTCCGTGTGTTTAGAGGGACAACTGGGGAACTTTAGCCTGCGCTAAGTCAAGCGTTAGCACCTTTGTGCCGGTTTAGATCACCATAGTCTTTCTCAAAGAATGGACAGAATCTGCAGTTATTCAGATACATTCCAAAATGTGTCTTTTATTTTTGTAAAAAAAAGTGACATTTACATGTCTTTTAAAAAAATTATAGATCAGATCTAGGTCCTATAGAATGACTGTGAAAGTATCAAAATGCTCAATCCACTGAGAAATGCACACAGCCCGTATTCAGAAACGAAGTTGTGATGTCACAACAGCTATACTATATATAGGTAGAAAAGAAAGTGCCGTTACAGTAATTCCCCGGCTGCAATGACGGTGCAGACACTGAGAGCGCAGATGCAGAAGACCCGGAAGCGCTGATCAATCAGAGCAGACTGGGGGGGGGGCTTAAAGAGACAGGCACTAAAATGGAGTGTTTCAGACACAGGGTGAATATATTCAGCATGAGAAAAAGAATGTGTTTTTTGAACATTAAAACATGTAAAAAATGTTCTCGTAGAAACCCAAAATACAAGTATGAACCTGAAAATGAGCATAATGTCTCCTTTAATAGGACATATCAGGACTACAAGATCATGAATTCCAGACACGTTTCCCAGAAGCCCCAGCTCTTCTCTACCAGGTTCGCCTAGGGGACGAGAAATTACAGGTATTTAGTTCAAAAGATTTTTAAGATTGGTGCTGAAATCCTTTTTACATTGTTCTCCAGCTTGTGTACTGGAATTACTTTTCATCTATGGCTCTCATTGTGCCCCCCCCCCCGCCCCCTCATGTTTTCTGTGTGTATGCATATGTATCAGGCACCCATGGGTCTTTTCTACCCGACCACATTTGGCATCGTGGGTCAGAAGATGACATCACTTCAGTACCGTTCCCAAGGCGACTCGGAGGATCCTCATGATGAACACTACCTGCTGGCTACACAGAGCAAACAGGACCAGGTAACACCAGAGACATGCACACACAGAGGCCTGGGGGGGTATCACGGTATTACAGTATACCAGGGTATTTCGAAATCCCGACGGCATGAATTTCAATACCGTCGCAAATACAGACGCTCCTCTTTCTATTAAACTTGTACAGAGATGCTATCATGTTTATTCGCATCACTTGTGGGACTCACACCAGTGCATCGCTGTAGGCACCTACGTTTCTTTCATCAACCATGGCAGAAATAATCATTATTGCTGCTTTGTATCTGTTGTGGAAGTCCCAGATACGTCTGAAAACCAAACGGTGTTGTGTCTGGATTCATAACATCACCCAGAGGAACACACAGCTCGGTGAATTTCACTTCTTTTCTTCAGGAAGTAATGTTACGTCTGGATGCCTGCCCCGGTTCCAGCACTACTTGAGGTATTATGATTTATAATGACATTAAACTGATCAAAGGTACGCCGAAATGACTACAGCATGATGCAGATTTGTAAAAAGTATTAATTAATGCGTCGTCACGTCTGTCCGCAAGACTACAAGTAAACAACTTTTAAAATGCTTGTTTTCTGAATGGAGTTTGGATCCATCAGAGCTGTGCTGTGCAGGGGAATCCCAAGGCTGATAGGCTTTCACCACACAGCATCAGACAGATTTCTCGCTCAAGTTGAAATGTTTCAACTCACACGAACATGTGAATGACATAGATTTTGCATGTTCGCACCACGTCCTTCGCGCCGCCAATTCGCGTGTATTCACGTATTTCCATTGACTTTGTTATCACACTGCTGACTTCGCGCGAATCACCTTCAGTGTGAACACAGCTTAAAGGTGCACGCACACACTGTGTATGCCACACACAGCTTTTTCCACCTTTGTCTCAAAGAAAGCCAGGAAAAACCCTGATTCAGGAACAAGTTAATATGGGGACCTTCACACTGAAAGAACTCACCAACATCCTTGCAATAGTCTAATGAATAATCAGCCACTGCAGCCAGGGTACAAGGATTTGGATTTTACTTGATAGCTTATGCAAAGCTGAGCTACACACAGTAAAACTATAAAGAAAACTGTGTATAGTATGTAGACCCTTGTAATGTGCACCAGGAAGCAGCTAAGCAATGCAATGGTCCATACAAATGCTTTGTGTTGAAAATGTTGTAATTTTCCTTTAATGTACCAGCAAGCCTGGCAGCTTTACTGTTTAACAAACTGCCTTTGATGCACCGAGGTCTAAGCCATACAGTATATCCAGCTAGATTCTAATGTGAAAAAACAGTATTTTGCCAGAATTCAGCACTCTTTGTTCTGTCAGAGGAAAATAAAAGCCCTTGTGTTTTGTGAAGTTAGACTACTGTATGTTAAAATCAGTAGACTGAAATTTTAACTTCTTTGACATCAGTATTTCACCATAGGGCTGGGCGATTAATCAAATTTTATTTTCAATTACGATTTTGGCTTCTGAGTATGAAAACAAAATAATGGAGATAAAAATGATTATTGTGCCATGTTCTGTTTCACAATGATGCTTTTTTTCGTTGAGTTACTGACTGGAATATGTTGAATATAGTTTGCCAAAATGTTTAATATATTTTTAGTTTTTTAGTTTTCAGTATGTTGTGGAAGTACACTAACATTATAACATAGTTGATCTTATTTATTTTGATTTAATGTATTTATTTTATATACAATCATTAAAATGTATATATTTATATATTTTATTTATATATCCTTTTTTTAAACTTTTCTTTTCATTTGTTTTTCAGTTGAATTATATTTAAAGTTCAAGAAAACTTGCCGTTAAAAAGTTATATTTTAAAACTTCAACAAATGCATGATGTTTCTAAAGTCAATGAGTAATAGTGTTAAATAATCATGATCTCAATATTGAACAAAACAATTGCCATTATGATTTTTGCCATAATCGCGCAGCCCTATCTCACCACCGCAACTTTACCTACCAAAGACACAACAGTCACACATCAAACACACACGACACGACACATCTGCCATCTTTTCCACCCATATAGTGGTAGAGTAAGTATGTGTATCAACTATAAACTCCCTGATTGCCGACTCTGCATTTTTCTTGAGTCTACAGCAGCCATAATGGTCAAGACACAAACTGATTGCTGAAGTCAACATTTCAGAGGTCACCTTGTACAGAAATCTGTACCTGGAGGACAAACACTTACTGTTACACTGGGAGGAACATTAGTTATAATGACGACTAAAACAAGTGCAGAAGTCTAAATGAGTGCAACATTTCACACACCACACCAAACAACCCTAACAAAACACACATTATTATAATTTTGACTTATTACACAGGGCTCGACATTAACTTTTTATGTTTTTGTTAAGTTAATATATTTAATAAGTTTAAAGTTACTCTACTGTACTTTTTTTTTTTTTTTTTTTTAAAGTTAAATATAATTAAATAATCAACTTTGATCTGTCATAAAAGTTGACTTTGCCTTAAATTCCTCCAAAACTGTTCAGTAAAACCAGATGAAATTAGACACGGTCATAGTTATCCTGAACAGGAATCAATTGGAAATTTCAGCTAAACATATGAAGGAAAGATTTTAATGACAGGTCAAAGATGATTTATTTCATGATATTGAGCTCCATGTTTAAAATAAAAACAGTACAGTAGAATAACTTTTTTTTGGTTTTCATATAATGTGCAATATAATGTCGTTTTTGCTTGGTACATCAAATGTGAGAAATTAGTGTTGAAATACAGGTCTATCTATCTCTGCCCTTTTTGGCCGCTCCAAGCACCCGTACCGCAACACCACAAATAGACAACAAGCATCAAAATCCAACGTATTCTGTCTATATACATTTCACTAAACAACTTAGTAGTGAGTGGCACATAACGTAAAGACGCACAGTATTTTCTTTTATCTTGTCCAGTGGGTCAAGTATATTTCTCTTCCACTAGTCCGACAAAAAAATCAGCTTGGCCCGGACAAGCAGATAAGCCTTAATGTCAAGCCTTGCTACAAATGGCAGGTGATATCAGCTAACTGTGTACTGGAAAGTACCTGCGGGCTAGGAGGAAATCTGACATTGTATGGACCAATAATACAAAACCTACTGTACAGTGCATGTGTCCACTCATGTTTATACTGTTCAGCACAGCTCTTAATTCCTCACATGCTAAGCTGGTCAATGTTTCAGGGAGATCTACAAATCATTACTAGTCCACAGATGTGCATGTGGTTAATAATATGTAGGAAGAGAGGACGGAGTTATTGGTCGGAGGAATATACTGTACACACAATAATCACCAAAGCTGTCAGAGTAATGCAGGCCATACAGATTGTATTGCTATTCATGGAGGGACCAAAAATATAAATTTTTGTATAAACTGTATATTGGTATTGTATAGTTTATAGTCTTGAATTATTTTAGTGGTTCTTGACAATACATTAGTGGAGAGATTTGAACCCAATGTTGCTATAGTATTCCAATATAAACTTGAAGTTTTTCTGGGGTTTTACTAAAGTGCCCCTTTAAATGTGTTTACAACAATATTCTCTGTGTAGGACTTGGATTCACAGGAAGCTATAAACCAATTTCCTGCAGTGTATACACCTATACATCCATGGTATACACAGAGAAACACAGAGAGGGCAGAGACATTAACACTGCATTAGAAAAGTGTTGATTAAAAACTTGTGTGATGTATGAAAATAAGTGCAAGGACTTGATATTAACTTTCAGGTCCGACTTAGCTACAGCTGAGAAATAAATCACACCACTCCTCCTGAACACATGCGCACAAAATGCAAATTGATGTAAAACATGAAAACAAAGCGACGTGACGTCGTTTTAATCTCGCTGTTATTTCACTTTGCAGCAGCTGCGAAATTAAAGCGAATTTAACGTCAGAAGCTTTCAGCGTCGCCACTTTTTGTTCCCATCACGCTCGTTACTTTATGCAAAGGCAGAGTTCTGCTATAACTATATGTCAATTCATAATTAACAAGGCCAACATGTATGGAGTTCTTTTGGATGAAATGCAAAATATGAGGCGTCAAGTGCGTCTGTTACAGGGGTCTGTGGCACAGAAAAAGTTGAGGCGCCCCTGCTTTCTTGCTCGCAGCCTCACTTCAGTCTCGGCTGTACAATCTCCGGCCGCTCGTGCACTGAAAACAGGCTGTTAAATATTACGGCGCGATTAATGACAGTTTAAAAAACTAACTCCACTTTACCTGCGAGATGTCATAGCAGTCTCTGGAAGCTGTCAAGTGTCCACAAACGTTCCCCTTTTCGCCTCTGCTGAGTCGCTGTGAAGAGTGAGAGATCTGTTGAAACCTGCGCGTGCAGCTACACATAACTACTGACACGACTTCCGGTTGTTGCCTTCAAAACAAAGCCACAGGAAGCTTTATTTAATTAAAAAAAAAATCTAGTAAAAAAAAGTCATGGTGAAATACTAGTTTTCATACAGTACTACCAGGCTAATTTATTAACTCCAGACTAACTTTACAACTTCTTGTTGTAGCCCACTATCAGCCTTTGAAGGGTATTTAGGTTAGCCTACTTCTTCTTTCGTCAAATGTATACTATTATTTTGCACGACAAGCTTCGTTTCCTGTCCTAACCGTAGCTACCTTGATGCATCTTATCTAGAGTTTAAATTCCCTGGCATGTTCAGGTTAACAATATCAGAGGCTTCATTCTAACATTTTACTATAATGGTCATTGAAAAAAAAAATGCACACGTAGATCTTTAAGTCCTCACTTCTGATTGGCTGAGTCATAATCGAAGCTGAAAACAGGTGACACAATACACAGTCTGTGGTGCGCACACAAAACCGCACAGCTGTGACTGCATGTTAATTAATTAATGAACTAAAACACACACAGCCATGTTGTAACGTGGAAGAATGGAATTAGCTTATGCCAGTGGTGGAATGTAACTAAGTACATTTACTCAAGTACTGGTGGCTACTTAAGTAGCCTACAATTTTGAGGTACTTGTATATTATTGTATTTCAATGTAATGCTACTTTTTACTTATATACTCCACTACATTTTTGGGGAAAAATATAGTATCCTATTTTTTACCCCACTACATTTATTTGATAACTTTAGTTACTTTACAAATACGAAATATAATCAACTAAAAATGTATGATGTATTATTCTAGATTAAATTACCCAGCAGTATATAAAGTAAGTAAAATGAACTTCACCTTACCCAGCTGAAAATCAAGTTTTGTTAACATGTCTATATGGTGTTTTTTTTTATTTGCTACAAGACATGATGAGTGGAATGAGCATCAACATCACGGCTGAAAGTTTCTGCCTTCAAACAACAGTCTCAAAAATCCAGATTCAGACAGCCAGGTTTTATGACATCATATGTCTAAGGAACCAATCAAATCATTTGTGTAATTATTAATTGACTAGCGTAATTATGGCAGCGGTGGTGGGCAGGGCTTGAGGCCAGATCCAGAATTTCTTAATGGATGTTTAAAAAAAAAAAAAAAAAAAAGTAAACTTTTTTTGTGGCAAAACCATGTTAAACTTTAAAATGTGTCTGGAGGAGATCTTATATATTTTACCTCAGTAAAGATTTGAATGCAGGACTAACAGAATATTTTACACTGTCGTATTGCTAGTAAAAGATGTGGATACTGCCTCCACCACTTGTTTATGCTAAATGTGAAATATGATTAGTTGCAAAAATGAAAGACCTATTGATTTACATTGTTTTTGTATTTTTCTAATTGCTAATGGCAAGCTGTAAGCCAACAACTACAGTAAAATAAAGAAATATATGTCTACCCATTGATTTTTTTTACCAATGACGCAACAGTAATTAACTACAGAGTTTTGCTATGCTATTGTAAAATGTTATTGTCTTGTGAGAGATAGGCAGGTCTATATATACACCTCGTCTTGATGATGGGACAGCCTTCTCTGGAGGTGGTGGTGGTGGTGGTGGGGGGGGAGTGAGAGACGCAGAGCAGCATTGACGTCAGCAGCAGCCTGTGGTTATCAGTGGAGGTTAATCTACTGGGGGATGGATGGGCTTATGCAATTGTCTGTGAGCTCACAGGCTTCACATCTATGGATTTGCTTTTCCACTGTTTGACCCAGTGTGCTGCTGCTGCTGCTGCTGCTGCTGCCTACAGACAAACACTGAGATGATGGAGAGGGAATTTCTTCTCTCTCTGGCGTTTCTGTTGCCAGAGTAGATTTTTTTTTTTTTTTCTGTGCCAAATGTGCTTCAGGCAGGATACATGGGTTTCAACATAGGGTTTATTGTTTGGGTCTGGTGAGCAGTTAAAATGATGCTGTGGCACAATGGGAAAGCATTAGTCTCTGATCGATACACAATGGAAATTGGTGAGGAGGGTGAGAAATAGCTGAGAATAACACTGAGTGCACATTTAGTGTTTAAACGTGATTGATACAAGACTGAGGGACTCGAAAAACAAAGTCATTATTGGGTGGTTGAGGTGAATATCTTGTGTTGGTTTTAAGGATGATGGGAAACTTTTTTTGTGCTGCACCTACAGGCACATATTTTAGGAAATAACTGGGGGAAATTAGCTCACTTTGGCTTCAGCATTTGTCTGAGAAAAAGGTCAATCAAATTGTGTTTTAGTGTTTGTGTGTGTTTTGCAAATAGTGGTGACCTTAAACATTGTAATTGTAGCCATTACAAATGGTCCCTTGACTACAATGGAAAAATAATCTGGTTGTAATAACTTTAGTCTGGCAGGTTTACCAAACAGTGCTGGGATAAAACCTTACTTCCTGTCCACACAGGAAGTCCATGTCCATGTTCCCTTTCTGAAGGTCCTTCGCTACGGGAAACAAAAAAAGGTCCCATATTAATTTTCAGGTTCATACTTGTATTTTGTAACATACTTTTGTAACATGTTTATATGCTTTAATGTTTATAAAACACATTATTTTAGTCATACTGTCTGCCTGTATTCCCCCTCTGTCTTTCTCTTTAAGCCCCCCCCCCCTTCCCAAAAAAGC